>JBBPJU010000001.1:0-158080 GCA_038088875.1 Austroboletus festivus | reverse complement strand
GCCTTGTTCTTCCTCTCTCTTTCTATCCTATCCAATATGGCCTGTTGCTCTTTCATCATGCTCTCCGACCACGCCTGATCAAGCTGCTCGCCCGACGCCCACCGACGTTCCTGTCGCTCACGCTCGAGTTCTATCCGAAACTGCTCCTCCGCAATCTGGCGAATAGTTTTGAGGGCTGCGAGGTGTTCTGCGGTGAGGCGCTCGCGTTCTTCGGGGCCGACGACGGCTTTGGCGAGTTCGTCGTTGAGCTTCTGTTTGGCCTCGTCGTACATGGAACGAAGGCCAGCTTCGATTTTGAGCTTGAGTACCTGCTTCCATTCGTCGTCAGGCTCGAGATCGGGGGGCAACGGGGCGCTGGTCGGCGGCGGGGGGTTCTGGGCAAGGGTAGCCATCAAGCGAGGTGGACAATACCCGACTTAAGAGCGGGATCAAAGGTCAAATGCGAGTATGGGAGGGTGGAATGAGTTCGAGGTGGGGATGCGTGAACACTGATTTCGGAGAGAGGGTTGGAGGGCCGATTCGGGGCGGGCCCGAGAAATCGAATGTGTGCGCCGGGTTGGGGATGGCTTGGGTGGATGGATGGGAGCGAGGAGTGAGTCTGTGACGGTATGGTTGCCTCGTGTCAGTACACGCGTTCGAGAAGCCAGTTCTCCGCCGACTAGTACCTAGTCGGGGACAGACTCACTGTTAGTTAGGGCCAGTATGGTGATAGGTAGAGGGAGAGTAGAAGGTATTCGGAATCAGAGGTTGAAGGTAGCTTATTGTTGAGTGGGGAGGGTCTGGAGCGCGCCTACCGAGCGTGCACACGCATGGGCTGATCGCTGATCGAGTTGGTTGTTGCTGCTGGGTGCCAGATAACAGGTTGATACGGTTGGATCAACCTTACCGTTCAACTCTTCCAGTCGTTCTCCTTATCCGAAACTACGTGGGCAATGTCAACGGTACTGAACCTGCGGTCTCCCTGCGGCTCGGACTGACTGTCGGAGGCAAAATGCCTTGAGGCTGGTCAATCAAGTGAACTGGGGAAGCCTCAGTTTGCCTAATTCAAGTCCAATTTTCACGCGATCGATGCAGAGTGCTCACGTCCTTGGATGTCTCCGAGGCTCGTACTCCTCGTACGTCTGAGCGAGATGGGAGAAGAAAGGTCAACGCACACCATAGTTTTATGGTCCTAGAACATTTCAGTAACCAAGCCCGGACTAGCTCCGACTAGTGAAGTTAGTGAAGTCATAGTAAATGACCCGGACCGCGTTTCTTTGCCCATCTATCCATCTGTAGCGAGCACTGTGTCCACTGCCCATGCTGTTCGGCCGCGTTTTCATTCGTTGGAGCATGTTCCGAGGCATTGCGACCACTTGCGAACTGGCTCAATGATTACTTACACTGCGCAAACTCCTAGTCTATATGAAACCGCTCGGACACATCGGACGCATCACAAGTCCGATGGGATTCCGTCGAGACGAGAGATATCCATGCCACGTTGTTTAAACGCCTCAGCGTCATCAGACGTAAAATCCTGGCTGTACATCCTAATATTCGATCGTTTCATAACTTGTCGACGGCGTGCAAAAGTCACGTTCCGTGGAGCATGGTGTGTACCTTTCTTCTCCCTAGATAAGAAGAGCCTTGGCCTAGATGACATGGAACATCCTTGGCTGAACGGCATTCCACATACGCCTTACCGCAATTGCCGAGACATTATTATTAAGGACCTCCTATGCTCTCCCTGGGACATCATCACAGGGTCTCGGATTAACTCACCTGCCAGGTTGCACACTACTAGGAGCACGTCGAGATGACCGTTTGCCCCACGGGCTATCTTCCTAGGCCAGATAACGACCCGTTATAGGGAGTTGATATGAGAGACTTGCGCCTACCATGTTTCTCTCAACGCATTCCTTGGTGAGAAAAAGAGGACCCTGTCGCCATGGCTCGGGTGAGACCTTCTTTTCTTGTGACGATTCTGGGTCGCATTTTCGCCAGAGTGACGAGCATATCTGTGCATGTCGGGAGGTGATTGTCGACCGTCAGCAGTGCATTTGTTAGTTGTCCTGGTCGTCGTCGCCGTGTCTGAAAGCTACATACTTAGCATTGTCGGCAGCGGGTGTGAACTGATGTTGACGGCGGTGCTGCGGGGGGTTTGCCATAAAAGGGGAGCCTCGAGGCAACCATGAGGCAGATCAACTTGAATCTTGACCATGGCAGAGAAACTGTCCCTCTGACCGTTCAAAAATTCAGCCTTCCCTCTGACAGTCAATTATCACCGCTCAAGTGTCCTTTACCAACTCTTTAACCAATTGGTACGTCCTTTGTCGACACTCCTCAGTGTCCGACGTCAAACCCATCGTGCTAATACGGCCCGACTTTTTTTTTTTTTTTTTTTCTCTCTTGTGTCCTTGCCCTTCACGTCGTTGTTCCGAATCGTTCCATCATCATAAACCGTGCACAGGATCAAAATTCCTATCATGGAACCGATCGTGCACCTGATAACATCGTATTAAATCGGCAAGTCCTGGCAGCTTCACGCACGCGACCCGATGCAACGAGTCAGTGATCGAACTAGCAGTTATTTCATCTTCAACGCATCTCTTGTCCTTCCTCATCCGACTACCCAAATTTGTGGTCCCGTCTCTTGTTCTTGCCCTAGTCCTCCACTTCACCCCACTCCCGCTCTTGCCTCATGCCACCAAAACGTCGTGGCGCCCAGGCCAAAGCGGCCAACCCTACGGCCAAGGTTACCCCAACCGATCTACCCAAACAACAACCTTCATCAAAATCCGCTCCCATTTCTACTGCTCCTCCTATCCCATCACCACCCCCGCCACCTCCGCCACCACCACCCCAGCCCATGGAGACGGACTCCGCCAAGGTGCGCAAGGAGTGGTCCAAATTTATCGACGGATGGTACG
This sequence comes from Austroboletus festivus, assembly GCA_038088875.1. Lineage (NCBI taxonomy): Eukaryota > Fungi > Basidiomycota > Agaricomycetes > Boletales > Boletaceae > Austroboletus > Austroboletus festivus. The sequence continues at coordinate 155,171 of JBBPJU010000001.1, read as the reverse complement.
AACCACAAAAGAAAAAACTTGTAGAAAAACTTCAAAGGGAACTCCTCATCAAATACAAGGACATTGGCTCCCCCAGAGAAACCCAGAAAATGCGCGAGATGGAACTGTTCGAGAGAGTCGACTCGATAGCACAGCAACTCGCACAGCCCGCTCGCGTTGAGTGGGAGCGTCGGCTAGAGCTCGCCCAACTACACGAGGATCAGTGGGACGACATGACAGGTGAAGAACAACAGGAGGTCATGAGTGTGTTCGTCGGTTTTGTCGACGACCTCGAAGATTTTGACGACGGTGATGTCCCTGCGGAACCTTCCTCTGTCGAGGATGAGAGCATCGCGGAGGAACCTCACTATAGAGTCGTCCCCTCTCATACTCCTGGCCCTTCTTCCGCCCCTCCCGCCCCTCTTGCCCCTTCTAGACACCCCATTCCGCCTACCCCAACAAGAGGAAACTTTGAATTTGTCAATCCTTCATCTTTCTTTACTGACACTATGACTCCCCCTAATCCATCAAAAAACTTACCTGCTCTATCGATGGTGAGACTGTCCATATCGTGTGGCGTTGCCACTGACTCACGCTTCCATCCCTTCTAGGATCACCTAGCCACGCTAGGCCCATCTAATGCGGGGCGCTCCGCTGAGCCAGTCAGTGCCAACGTCGGCAGCACGCTCGGCTTCCAGAACTGGGCTTCGGAAGCCGGAATCATGACACAGCAACCCCAGGGTCAATCCCCCAAGCCCCATTCCTCTTCAACGTCGGCTCAGACTCTGAGCGCGCGTCCCCGTGCGACGGACAACATGTCCCGTCAGGTCTCTGCTACCTCTAATTCTTCTCCTCCTATGAAAACTTCCTCTCCGCAATACTCACCGCCCAATCTGTCCACGAAATTTTCGCCTTCGACCAATGCTGAGAACCTCCCTCTTGGCAAACGGTACATCGGTCCCATCATCGCGGAGGAGTCCGATCCCCTGGACGAAGAGCTTCTTAAATCCAAAATGTCGTCTGAATACCAACAATTTAAGATTAGCCTTCGCATCCAGATGATTTACCAATTCCACGCCGAGGCTGCAGAAGTCGAAATAAAACTCTTTGAAACCCTTCTGGCCGGCGAAGGCACCAAGGAGAGCCGTGCCCGAGCTGTGCAGGAACACGAGACAAATATGATGCGCCTCCGCGAACAAAAGGAAGAGGAGCGCAAGAGGCTCTGCGCAGAGGAGCGAGAAAGGAAGAGAGAAGAGATCTGGCAACAACTTGCACACCGACGATGCGCGCAGAATCGGGAAGCCGATCTTGTATCAAAGGAGAATCCACAATCGAAGCTGGGATCTGACAAGACCCCGTTAGTTCAACAACGGCCGGCTAAGATAACGCACCAAAAAGAAAACGTCCCTCTCCCTCAGCCTGCTGTGGCACCCTCCACGAAGCTCGAGCCACCGGGCGTTATAAAGAAGTCCAATAGTACCCTTTCCCAGGACGAAGCCTTTGCAAATGAAGCCCTCTTTGCGAACGCCATGGCGACGATGGCGCAAGGAAAAGCAGGTGTTGCTGGGTTGACCCCCGCACAAGCTTCGTTGAACGAAGCGATCTTTTCTAATGCTTCAGCTATGCTCGGTGTTCAAGGTCAACAACCCGCAAGTAGCAACCTGCAACTCCCCGGCGTCGTCAAGAAGTCCAGTAGTTTCCGTTCCCAGGAATACGACATCCCTCAGATCACCGTCAGTTTCACTGAAGCCCCTACCATCACCCCTGAGCTTGCGCAAGTGTCACCACCTATCACGGCCAATGGCAAAAAGAGCAGCAGGGGGCGGCCAGCAGTGCAGCCACCGCCCGGGAAACCAGTCGTGATCACCGAGGAGTCGGAGATGGGGGTGGATGCGGAATCGCCTGCGTCAGTGCCCTCTCTCTGGGACGCCACTTCGGTTGCTGCCAAGAATATGTGGGGGAGTGCATCTGCATCTTTCTCTGCATCCAAAGCCAAGGTCAACATGTCAGCGGAGGAAGTGTGTGAACCTGAACTTATTACCAAGGCGGCGCAGGTGCCTACCAAGGGGATTGTCAATGCGAAGAAAGTTGTGCAACCTTCAAAGAAGGGGAAAAAGGTGACAATCACCGAAGAACTGGATGTCGACGCGGTCCCTATCATGTCGCCACCGCCCTCGGCGAAATCAAAGACGACGACGAAAGGCGGATGGGGTTCGGTGAACGCCAAACCCAAAGCTGTGCCCCCCGTCACCGAGGAAAGGGAATCAGAACCCGCTCCTGCGCCACCACCAGCGACACCGGTGGGGGGCAACAAGAAATCTCCCATCCAAACACCTGCAAAGGCTTCTGTGAAGCCGCAACTCAAAGTCTCAATTTTGGAGGAGCAAGAGAGCGAGTTTGAGTCAAGCCTGGCGCCTGCTTGGACGAACAAGGCCGCCTCCAAGTCCGCGCGGGGTACAGGAGTTGCTGTGCTGGCCAGCACGCTGTCCGGAAAGAAAGGCACCCCAGCTCAAATGGAATCTCGCCGTGGTCCCCAAACTCCTGGCCCAAAGAAGTCCGCGCGCATGGAAACCGTTCCAGATCCTGAGGAAGAGGGCGAGCCGCTCACAATGGCTCCTGGCGACAGTTCAATGCCTGGCGCCCTCGGGTTTGCCGATTCAAGGGAGGCGGCGACGGCAGAGAAGGGAGAAGATGACGAGGGTGATGTAAACCCTTGGTTTGACCCGGAGAATATTAGCTATTGGGCCAACTTCATGGCTAGTCAACCTGAGGAGGGGACGTTGGTCGCTCCTCAATCCGCAAGTGAGCAGATGAATGTGTGCAACAACGGGCAGCACATGCTCTGGACGCCGACTGTCAGCCGGGAGAGTGAAGATGAGGAAGAAGTCGGAGAAGCAGACGACGAGCTGGCGACGAGTATGTGGATGCAATACGCGATCAGCGGGGGCAATATACACGGATTGGGCGGCGCACCTGAGGTGCCACTAGCGACTACGGTGCCCACACCTCCCCAGAGCGCGCAGCGCGACGCAGGTCTATCAATTTGGGAACAAGGAAAGGGGAAGAAGGCGTTGAATACGAGCACCGCTGACGTCGGGAATCGCGCGCAGCAGACTTCGGTCTCCGATAGAGCCGCGTTCACCGGGCAGTGGCCCAAGAAGGAGAGCTGGCTGTCTCCGCCTGCGCGGGGTCAGAGTTCGGGCTCTGCTAGAGTCTTTTAAAGCGTTGTATGTGTCTATTTTTCTTTCCTATTTTTGAACTCGCATCCTTTCCTGCATTGTCTTTTTTTTTTTTCTCAATTTATCAGTCTCGGTCTGGCTTTGCTCTTTGACTCTCGATAGTTTCGCTTTCATGATATGGATATCCGCGCGTTCTACTACCTCTTTTTATATATGTATTCAGCATGTTTCTTCTCGTTACGCCTCTGTAGATTATTTTTTTTCTCTTTCACGAGCGCCTGCTGGTTCAGTCACGAGTAACTTACTCGGATAATTCTAATCTTGTCGTCGTTTGCTATCGCGCGGTCAACGTAGTCTATCATCTTCACGAGTCCTCCACCCGAATGACAAGTGTTCTTTTTGATACTCCTTACTTGTGTGTCTTGTTAGCGAGTGGTCCATAGTCTGAAACCTGCAGTGTACTATGGACGCAAGAGGATTTATCCGACCGGCATCATGTGAAACCATTCCTACAGGCACACTCGTTTGGGAAACAAAGGTGTACTATTATATCCCCTAAAAGTGCAACTGGTACCTTGCAAATTCTAAAAATGTACTTAAAACACTACATCCTTCATGTTCTACAAGCTTTAAAAAAACTATCAAAGATGCTTTAGTATCTAGTCTAGCTGAGAAATAAAATTTGGGTATAAGTTGGATGCTGTGTGATGTCGAAAAATAGGGACCAGATCATGCCTCGATCCAAGGGACCCTACCGATGAATTTGCAAGACGATGCCTTAAGATTATGGAGTAACACGTGAGGGTTCTCCGTGCTAATTATAAGAGCGAGAAACTTACTGGATGCTTGTGTAGTGCAAGTATATCACATTTCGGAGAAGAGGAATTGTCACGCTTGAGCATGAACGTGACAAGATCCAATCTCCTCTTCAGCACACCAAGTTAACGTAGACATTGATGCAATCATCCACGCCCCAACAGCCTATGGAATCAAACTCACGAGTGGTTTCTGCCTGCTCGTACTCTGACTTCGCATGCCGCCTCCTGTACTCACCCAGTTTTCACACCCATCACCAATTATAACAGTACCCTTTTGTGTTTAATCCGACTGTAAATTATTTTTAACCTTAATATATATATTACCTTCCCTATCTACTCTGTCAAGTTGAGATTGTGAGAGCATCACTGTGCCATGCCTGTCGTGACGGTGCTGAGTTGAACATTTACTGTAAGTAAGAGCCCGTTGTCATCAGTTGTGTGATCCGAAACAAGTCAGAAGTTCTCTGCACCGTACTCTCCACCCATACGATAACTCTGAAGAGTGTAACTGCTGCTGTTGAATTGTTAAGTCTGATTTACCTTGTTTTTTGCACTTTAGGGGATATGATGGTATTTCAAGCGCTCAGTAGAGTCACTTGGACTATACACGACATGTCGACATATTATTTACGATTACGTTTTTACTTTACCCCTGCCTTTCTTCATCCGTCATAATTTGCGTCAGGATTCTTGCAACCGCGCCGGCAATTTCTCGGGCAAGAGCCTGCTGGGATGGCTGAATCTTGGGCGCGATCCGCGTGTTGAACTTGTCCGGATGGAAACGCAACACCTCTGACTTGACCTTGTCCCGTGTGGTCTTGCCTTCGGCCCTAAGTTGTAGAGGATGGAATAAGAAGGACCGGACATCCTGGTAAGTGATCTGCTCTGCAGAAACGATGACACCAAATATAGGCCAGGGCATCTCCCGAACATCTATGGGGCCTAGGGAGTTATTGGTCCGAAGCTCGTCCCACTTTGCCTCGTAAATCGCAAAGTATTGGCGGAATTGCTCGTCCTGAGCCGCTTGTTCAGCAAAGTGACGCGCCTGACGATCCTGTTCCTCTCTGGCCCAGCGTTCCTGTTTTTGTCTGCCCCAGTACTCCCGTTCTTGTTTGGCCCAGCTTTCCCGTCCTTCTCTTGTCCGGTGTTTCCGTTCTCTTGCCCGGTGCTCCGACTCCTTGCGTTCCCTTTCAGCTTGGGCTTGGGCTTGGCGTTCCTGTTCTTCTTTGAGAGCGCGATCCCTCTTTGCACGAAGAAAGCGCTCGAGATTTTCTTCATGGTGGCGCCTAACTTCCTCTTGTCGCTGACGCTCCATCTCTTGTCGTCGGTACTCCTCTTGCCTCCGAAGTTCCTCTTCTTCTTCCCTTGCCTTGCGAGCCAGCTCTTCACGGAAAAGGTACTCCTGTTTTTCCCGCAATTTACGCTCTTGTTCTTGATGAGCACGTTGCCGCGCCTCGTCCGCACGGACCGCCGCTGCCTCCCTTTTCCGAAGGCGCTCTTTTCTCTCTTCTGACCGAATTCGTGCAGCCTCAGCCACTTTCTTCTCGCGTTCCTTTAAAGCCTCCCCGGTCAAGCTAGTCAACTTTGCAGCTTCCTTGTCCCGCTTCACGTGTGCATGACGCCTCTCCTCCCACTCCTCCGCAGCACGCCACATCTGCTTGCGGTGTCCCTCGAGATCATGCTGCCAAACCTGGTCGAGCTGGAGGCTCGCGAGTTGATGCAAGAAAATCTGATCCTCTTGGGTCATATACTCGGGTTCCATCATCTTAGCATCCCTACGGAGACCTCTGAACCCTTCGCGCGCCAACACGAGGCGGCGTTCGTGACAATCAAGGATCCTCCTGCGCGCCGTTGCTCGTTTCTCCTTCAGTTGTTGAGAACGGCGGTTTGGAGGGCAGGTTGAGAGATGTTTCGGCCGGCGATGTCCCTTGCGGCAAAACGGAATCGAAAATGAATCCTTGGTACGGGTACTGTTTTTTGTGTTGTTTGGTGTCGTGTTCCGAGCATAGTTGGGACCAAGACGCGAAGGAGCGGTCTCTTCACGTGCATCTAGATCGGCGGGGCATATGGTCTGGAAGGTATCGCCGCCCGGATGAACCAGGTCCGAACCGGGTCGCGTTTCGGTGGACTCGCGTCCTTGAAATAAATGGAAACACTTCTTTGGGCTGAGATAGTCCGCAATCCTGAAACCAGCAGGAGAGAAACGTGCAGTTCGCTTATAAGGATGGTAGAAGGCGGACCGGGAAAACATTACTATAGAAGGGGATCAGCTTGTATAGCACATTTGATGAGAAAAGAAGAGGAGATACCAGAGGTAAATGAAAGTAGGATGGCACGCAAAGTGACTCGCGAGGGGAGATAAACAATGGCAATATGATTTATTTAATGGTGCGAGTTGACCGTCCCCGATGATCCATCTTATATGGGAAAGGTCTAGCTGAGCCTACCTGACCATCCTTCGTTCGTCAATTATCGGCCCCACCCCGAATGGTCGCATTGTTGCTCTCTTTTCGCACGAATTTTCCACCACAGTGAGTCCACATCTCATGGATCCAGACGGGACGGTGGCGTGATCCGTCCAATATCTGTATTGTTTGAAACAAGTCCACAACATACCTGACTCGGTGGGATCAAAGCAAGGACCGTTATAGGGGTAGTGCTTAATTAGGGAATGCGAGGCAGTGGCCTAGAGCGACTGGGCACAACGAATCGACGCTGACCTGTCAAATTTTGTGGTCGCTCCTTGTTCCATTTGGATGGTCCACTGCGGTGTTCCTCTCCACACGGAACGTGATTTGGTAGAGGGTTCCCATACCCATGAGTCAAAGCGTTTGATGCGCCGCCGAACTGCCCACAAATAGAAAATAGCCCCTGACAAGAAATGTCTTTCTGTCACATAATAAAAGAGACGAGACAACAACAAAAGACTACCCATTCCGAATCGCCGCCGCCGTACCAAAGCGTTAGCATCATCCAGAGCTATTTGAACAACTCGGTCAACAACACATTCACAGGTATTCCCCCATCGCATTTCATACCGCCCCCGTGACCCTTCACCATATACCCGTATGTTACCGTTTCTCCTTTCAATACGTTCCTCGTCATTCTTTACGTGTTTCTTTTGTTCAACAGTAACATACGCTGCTATGGCTCCCCAAACGAGAAGTTCATCAAGATCGTCTCCAGGTCGTCTGACTCGCAACAGCATCTTCGGAAGGCCACCGCCATCATCACCTCTTAAGCCTCGTAGCCGTAGCCCGTCCAAGAAATACACGTCTCCAGTCCATCCTGCGTTGGCGCCAGAGCTAAATGTCATACTTGCTGACGTCACCAATGTGGATGGGATGCCGTGGATCGCCTGCCGAGCCACCGACGATATCACAATCACTGTCACCATGTCCGAGACTGGCGAAGGTGTCCACATACGTTGGAAATATTCCGAAGACGATGTCGAGATGAATGACGGGAAAGACAATGATGTGGATGTGGAGATGAGTGTGGTTGACTCTGCGGAACGTGGCGTTACGCCTATCACGGAGGCTGTACTTGGTGGTGTTGATCAGCGCCCGTTCCCTCATACACCGATGCCACTCATCCCTTATGATGCTGGCTCGGTTATCCTAACGCCCATGAAGAAGGCGAGACCACTTCAGCCCAGTCCGCCACGCATCGGGGACAAGGGAATTCGTTGCCTGTATCTGCCAGTGCCGGATTCAGGAGTACTCAGTGAGCTCAACGGTGCGGCTAGGGTCGTTCTCCACCATCCAACAGGCTCAACTGCGAATCTTTCGAGGGGCCAGGTAGAAGGCATGGAAGACACGAGAGAGATGGACATCATCCGAGATCAGACCGTAAAGCTAATATTGGCGGACAGGAATCGAGTGGAAGAAGAGGAGCAATATATCGACAACGATCACGAAGATGAGGACGGGATACAGACAATATCTGATGTTTCACTGCAAGGCTCCCTGGAGGAGGCGGGCAGCGATGGTCGTTGCGGGCAATCCGTCGATCGTGATAACCACGGTCCTCCGGACGAAGTGAACGGACTACGCCGGCTACGATTTGGGCCGGAGGGGACCGAACTTATCGACGATTAGCGATGACCACTCGTCAAACCAACTCGTACAATATAGCTAATACTAACTATCGCACCTGTAATTTATAACAGGCGACTCACTCACCATTTCCGAATCTCCATAGTTATTCTCCATCCCAGGAACTGGATAAGGATTTATTTAGTTATGTAACTCACTAGGGAGATCTATGTACATTCACTGCATTTTCCTCCTTTATGCCGACCTCCTTTAAAATAGCCATACATGACAGCTTCCGTCCGTTACCCTTTGCTCGACACAGCTCCCTCAAACGTTTTGCGGTGGATCTGATCATGCTTGCTTCTCTGGTATCCCCTGTTACTCTCACCAGTGCCTGACCGAATTCGTCAGCCCGCACCCTAGGCGCACAGCTTTTACTTCCAAAGAGACCAATGTTTAATAACTCGACTCGGTTTGCGTAGTCGTATGTGTCAGCCCAAACGGGCAAGACGATATGCGGCACACCAGACCTATCCAACGTCAATGAATCCAATACTCTACTAAGACTACGATTGCAAAATGCTCACCAAACACCTTCAAAGTACGAACTTGCCCCTCCGTGGTGGACCGTACAGACTACGTTTGGGTGTTGGAGTATGGAGGGAGGCTCTACCTCTAACCATGACACCACTTTAATCCTTCCTTCGTTGATTTCCTTTCCGATGACTTCGTTGATCGCCTTTTGCATATCCTCACTTGCCTTCGTCTTCCAAAGCACTTGCATCCTGCCGGCGTTCCTTTGATCATGACAACCCAACAGTAAATGGAGTGCGCTGGCCATCTCCCTTGCGAACTTTTCGTCCGAAACAGAGTGAGATCCTAGATTGACCACTACAGTCGGGCCATTGCCTAGCCACTTCATCAGTGCCGGATCACTCTTCTCCAGGGGATCAAAGGGCATGATGATGGGTCCGCACGGTATGACCTCGTCAGGAACTACAGTAAGAGGGTAGTCTATTTCAGGAAGTGCGGGACAAAGATACGTCACCCCTCGGCATATTTCATAGCCAAAGAAAGATGTGATCCCAAGTGATCTACGCACGCTTTGAATGTGCCTGATGTTTGCCGACGTTGCGACGTGTATAATAAGTCGAATAAAGAGATAAATGTTGAGGGGAATATGCCACCACTTTAGAGGGAATGGAAATCCGGACGATAAGCTGGACAGAATGACATCAGTTGAAGGCTAGAGCAAGGAATTCAACACAAACGCGGGATATTTCCAAAGCACCGCTAAACGGGGTTGTACGTTGGCCGCAATATCCTTGAGGGAGTTTGGCATTAAAATGATGAATTTTTGGCCTACAAGTTGGCAGGCATCTATGGCAGGAAGAAAGAGTGGATCTATCACTACCACATTTGGGTCGATTGTCGCAATGATCCTTTTGACAGTCTCGATGGCTGCTAGATGCTCCTCCGGATCCCAAGGAAACATCGCAATATCCGTTAGTGCCAAGTAACATTTCAGCGCAGCCGAGAAGCCACATGGATGCGGAAGGTCAGCATCGTTTAGGCCCCGCTTTCTAATAGCGTTCCAGTACTCTGTGACGTCCTTCAACTGATGGAACAGAATAGAACCCGGAGGTTTACCACCAGAGTGCAAGGCATGGAGAGCGACGAGTTCTCGAAGGGACGATACTCGAGCTTCAAGAGATGCGAAAGACGAAACGCAGACGTTCACACCTGCGAGGGCAAGTTCATACGATGTTGCCAGATGCACATTAGCCTGGCCATATTCCGCACATGTAAAGACAAGCACGGTGGGGAAAGAAGTCATGGCAGATCCGGGACCCAGGGTTAGGGAGGTGGTGGGGTGTAAGTAAGCATACACTGGTAAGTAAAAACTTTGAAGGCTCACGTTACGGTATTCATAAGTATACGATTTTTCGGGAAACCATGTACTACACTTGTGACTAAGCGCGTACTGGGTCCGAATCCGAAGTTGTATCTTGATGTACATGTAAAAAAAGAAAGTCCAGTTCCAGTTATTTCGCTGCCGGAGGTGGAGCATCATCGCAAGGAGGACAGAAGACCCAATAATAATAAAAAGAGAAGCACGGAAGGAACGGAACCGGGATAGAATACTGAAAAAAGCCGGCAAGAGATCTCCTACCACATAGCTCTGATCATCGCTGCAGCGCCAGTCATAGTAGCCACGAAGACAAACATTCTGGAAATGCTGTGGCAGAGCTGAGACACATAACCAAGATGCTACGAGGACGTGACACCCACCCTCTCCGTATAAATAATGATGAGATACGAGACAAACTTGAGTGCCACTTAGACTATGGGATTGCAAGTCGCTAATCAGGTCTATTTCTAACCTGTGCTCAGCGAATAGTTCCTTGAAAGGTGATCGTGGCAAGGAGAATGATTCTCTTTTCGTCTCCACAGTGTCTCCATCAGAGGTGGGTGGAGACCCAGGTAAACTTTGAGTTTTTCTCAGCCATTCATCTAAAAATATGCTGGAGCTATGTCAGCGCATACGTCGGAAAAGGGGTAAATATGAGAAACATATAGTGCGGTTAACACCGAGGTTCCACGTACTGTCATGTCCTCGAATCATTAGTTTTCTTCATGAACCAGAGGTAATCAACACGTGGAGTGTAAGCGATCGTACTTACCACCAGTAAAACAAAAAACGAATGACGTCAATCATATGGGACTGAAACCAGTGCCACTGCCACCGGATACGATGTAAGAACTCATCGAAATTGACTCTAAATTTCTCACGATACCTTGCTCGCGACAACGATGGCTTCCCCACCAAAACCATGGGAGCGGACTGGCTCACAACCATCCACTTCACTACCGTCTTCGTTGTCATCGAGGACGGCAGCAGCAACATCTTCGACAGTCCCGACATCGTCCTCCGAGCCTCCTTCGGTCCCTGCTCGCCCAGCATCTCTATCCAACCCTGTGATGTCTACCTCACCGTACTCAGCGACCGCCTCACCCTACAACTCCCTTTCTTCATACTCCCCTTACTCGCGATTCGGTTCGACGTATACCCCATATGGGAGCACCATGTATGGAGGAGGTCTGGGATACAGTGGGATGGGCGGGTATGGATATGGTGGGTATGGTATGAACACCATGTATGGCGGTGGTATGGGCATGGGCATGCACCCAGGCATGGATCCCAACAGTCCTTCTCTTACGCAAACTCTCGAGGCGACCACCCAACACACCTTCTCACTCCTCCATTCCATCGTGCAAACTTTTACGGGGGTGGCGCAGATGCTCGAGTCAACATTCATGGCCACACATAGTTCTTTCTTCGCCATGGTCGGTGTTATTGAGCAATTCAATCATCTGCGGAACGCCTTGGGAAGTGTGCTTGGATTGTTTGGACTGGTGCGGTGGATGAGGGAGCTTATCACCGGGAAGCGTAGTTCATCTATGCAAGGGGAGTTCAGGGAGTTTATAAATGGCCGCCCTGTTCAGGGGCCTGCTGGTCCGCCTGGGCCGAAGCCAAGCAAGAAACCACTCATCATCTTTTTCCTTGCCATCTTGGGCATTCCATACGCTATGACGAAGCTGATCAAGATTCTTAACGAGCGTGCTCAGCAGCAGCAACAGGGCCAAATTAGTTCTCAGCTTGGTCCGCTCGATCCTTCCGCTCTTTCGTTTGCTCGCGTGTTATACCCGTTCACACCCTCGTCCCCTTCGGAACTCGCCCTGAAGGAAAACGAGATCGTCGCGATCATGGGCAAGCTGGACCCGACTACAGGAATGGAAGTAGATCCCAGGCTGGAGGTGGAGAGCGAGTGGTGGAAAGGCCGCACACGCGATGGTAGAGAAGGCTGGTTTCCCAGAAAATGGGTGGAGATCTTGGAGCGCAGAAAAACTGTGGAGGAGCCAAAGAAGGCTGACTAGTACCGCACTTTTTGGATTGTTGTTCTGACTGCGACTCTTGCTTTAACTACTTGGTACTTGATTATATAATAACATTAACAATGATGGATTATGACAATTGTTATTACATAATCAAGTCTAACCCTATGAGGTCATAGCAATTTTGTTACGATATCACATGTGCGCTTTGTCTTTCCAATCCAATTATCTCTCGCGCAGTTTCTGAGTACTCCAACAAAGCCAAGTACGCCATTGTAATAAGTCTGCAGCGTCGATACGCCGATCACTCCTCAGAACTGCGTTGCGCCGCTACGATCATGATATCTTGTATATATGGCAATGGCGTAACAATCGGCTCTGTGGAGCAGGCAGTGCATCATCGCTAGTGTTGGCATCTCACTGCAAATAGTATTTGGGATAGCCTCAGTGTGGCTTGCCAGCACTCGCTCCGTGTTCATAGTGGTTTGAAAGAAACTTGAAGCCACCTAAACGGTTACGTTGCCGTCATTTTACAAATGTACTGGTGTCCAATCGTATCAAGGTTTACTTACGACGCCCTTTCTCGCCTCGTGCTCTTAGTAATAAACTTAAACTAACGGAAGCGATACCTCCACAGCCAATAAGCATCCTGTCCGCCAAGTCTTGCCGCCCTTGTTCCTTTGTATGTTTCTTTCCACCACTTACCGCTCATTGCTTCATTCTTCAAGTCAAGTCAGCCATGCGATTGAGATCCCTAGGAGGCTTCAGCTCGCCCACTTCATCTGTTGCTGGAGTGGCAATCTTCGTTGGCGTTCTCGTCGGATTCTGGTTGTCGACCATAGGCTATGGGACTAAACTCCAGTTCCTCGGCCAGTCGCTTCCTGCGCAGATCACGTTGAGTGAAGAGGTCGTCTGGTTGAATAAAACTGTGCAGAGCTCTCTGAATGCCGCAGAGCTAGAGTTGAAATACCTCACCGATATAGTTGCCAAATCGAACGGGTTTTACGCACGCGATTACAGCCTCTGGTTGGGTTGGAACAATGTACGTGAGGCTCACGCAGATCCCGCGATTTCACTTACCGTGATGGTAGATGCGCTACATTATCGAAGCAGCGGTCCTCCACGGCCGAATACTCAACCGCACCACTATCATACCCTCCTTTGTGTACGCTCGAGCATGTGAATTCGACCTGTACGTCCGCAGCTTCTCTTACCAATATTTTGTAATGATCTTGATAGGGCAACTTGTGCTGCCTATGCTACAATGGTAAACCGTGGCGATGCTCTGCATTCGGACGAATGGAGGGGGCTCCCTATGGAACAACAAATGGGGTGGCGAATACCCATATCTCTCATGTTTAACCTTACTCACCTTCAGCGGTCACACGCGGTGATCACGACCTCGGATTATTTCCGGCTGCACGATATGTCTTTAAACATTGAATCAACTGATGGCCACTGGGACGTTGACACCTACCATACACAAGATGCAACGGGAGATCAGTGGCCCAGTCTACATGTCGTCGAGAACAGCTGGTATGATCCAGACAGCATTGTCCGTGTCGACTACATTCCCCAGGACATGCGTTTACGTGGAGGGTGGAGTTCAGAAGGAGGTGATATTACTCTTGGCCAAAAAGGATCGTGGACCAATGTGACGACAGAGTCGGAACTGTACCGTGCGCTGACGGAAGCGCTCCCGGAAGGCCGACCCCTTCTAAAGTGGGACGACGTTTGTAGGATAGTAGCGGATGGAGAGCGCATCACAACGGAATCGTCAGTGGAGGATATTGGCCATGTCCTCCGGGAAAATGGGTTTGAGGTGGTGTACTCGTATGACGGCGCGTGAGTATTGTGGAACCTTTGTCCGAAAGTACATTGAATACGTCTCCGGTTAGAGCTGGTTCAGATGCAGTCAAAGATGTTATTTCGCCCATCTCTGAGGCTGTTCCCAGGCACCGGATAAGGGGCCTATATGAAGATTTCCACAACATATCAGCACGCGTTCTGTTTTTGCGGGGGGAGGTTCACGGTGGGCGCAAACCTGTGCGCAGTGCTACTTTTTCATCCTCGTTTGTAATCTGCTGATCGATTGGACTAGGGTTCGTTGTACTTTACCTCTAGTGCAAGCCAGACGCGATTCTCGCAGACGGTGCTGTATGATGTGCGATTGATAGAGGGCATTCTTTCTTTGTCCGAACGGCTCGATAATCGCATGATGGCGTTGAACGGCGGACGGTTGTGGATGGCCGCGCATATGCGCCGAGGGGACTGTGAGTTTATGTCCATTCAGATCTTTACCGTCCCATTGATGATTTTCAAGTTACGAGATATGGATGGGCGATGGAGGCAGATTTTAAAGCTCACTTTGCTCGAATCCAAAGACATCTTCACGAAGGTCGAGAGGTCCTGATATCGATGCATGGCGGGAATGCTAGCGTATACAATGTGCCCGACGCACATCCCGATCTTTTGGTCACGACCTTAAACCCACCCAATCCGGATGACAAGTAGGCGTTGGTATTTCATTTTCCTCCGCCTCCCTATTGACGAACGTTGACAAGGTATTACATCGCCACGGACGAGCGGGATTCTACAAACCTTGAATTCCTACGAGACCAAGGAGCCATTTTGATCACGGACCTCCTTACGAAAGAAGACCACCAAGAGCTTGGATGGCCTATTTTGCTGACGGACGTGTTGGCGCTGGTGGAACAGGCTGTCATGTCTCGTGCGGCTTACTTTTATGCACATGCGCTTAGTTCGGTGGCGGGCGGCGTAATGAACTTGCGAGCAGGTCTGGGCAAGGATCCACGGACGGCATTCCTGGACTGATAGACTCAAGGGTTGTCGAGTGGGATTTGGGAGCTTCGTTTGGATAATCTGGTGTACACTTGCTATTCTACGGTCATTTCTTGATACAGACAGCATATAAAATGATATACACGTACTAGTTAGCGGTGTATATGTATACATACCCACTGAAAGTAACTTATCTTTGGACTGCGAGTTGAGCCTCTAGCAGCAAGCTCCGATCGAGCCTGCCGTACTTGGACATAGTTGGCAGAAACCTCATTCCCTCCTGTTCCCAATGTACCATCAACTTACAGAACGACAGAAATATTGCTTTGCGTGGGCCACTTGCTAAAGTTGGTTCGATGGTGCTTTAAACCAGGTGAATCGGAAGACGTTTCATATCTGAATTTAGAACGAGTCTCAGACCATCATTGAATGTCTTTCCGATTCATCGATCATCGTTATCAAATCAATCCTGTTTCCTGTTGGCACGCGGGCCACTCCGTCGCTCCCGGGACACTCTGTGCAATAATACACAGCGCGTCACATGGTACAGTGGAACAAGTAGCAACCCGAAGTGAAGCGGGATAGTGGGAAGGGCGAAGAACCGGATCTGTGCCGTGCCGCCGTCGTTGTGTCAGAAGTCAATGGCCAAGGCCGTGGCACGCGATGACTCGGATCCAGTACGTGTGGAACGACCTTTGTTTTCGAAACGTGGGTTTCAAACGTTCTTTAACGGTGAGTGGAAGGGCGACCATGATTATATCTTGTACCCATCTCTGTCAGATTCTGACATGTACTCATGAGCCAAGGCAATGCGAGCCTGGTATAGTAGCCTCCCCATGATCACCATTTTCTGATATGAAGGAGGCTTAACTCCGTGC
Source organism: Austroboletus festivus (assembly GCA_038088875.1). Taxonomy (NCBI): domain Eukaryota; kingdom Fungi; phylum Basidiomycota; class Agaricomycetes; order Boletales; family Boletaceae; genus Austroboletus; species Austroboletus festivus. The sequence goes on along the minus strand of JBBPJU010000001.1, from coordinate 139,581 downwards.
AGAACCTTCCGTAGTTCTTAAATTATTTCAAAATCTCGCGTATGAGCTGGATCCACATGGAATCGCCAACTGGGAAGCAAGGCCTTGTCACGACGACTATCCGATAGAATCCACAGTATACACTCGGCTCTAAGACCATCGTTTCAGATAAGACCAAGAAGACCACGCTCATACTATGAATAGCCATCGATCCTAGTCGATGGCTTGCAAGTGGCTTATCGGCACCGATATCTTACACCTGGCACATCCATGATCAACTAGAACCAGCAATCAGCACACAAGCGAGCGTGTGGATGATGTATTCGCAACAAATGATGGCAAGCAGTAATACATTCCCAAGCATGCATGATCGATTTCACAGGGATCCAAGCCATCAGAAACAGCACTGTCAAGAATACGGGGTGGAGGTGGGCTCTGAACGAACAAGGGTTCATGTGCTAAACAAGTTAGAGTTCAACCAGCTCGAGATGTGTATTGTCGATAGAGGTCATCAACGAATTGCTTGTTCGTCTGTCAATCGCGATGCATTAAGCAAACATAGTCCGTATAAGCACAAATCGTAACGTACGTATATCAAGGATAAGACCTCTGTAACAAACTCCTTCCTTGGTAGGTTTCTAAGGCGGCCAGTACTGTCCTGCGAGGCGAGAGAGGACAAGAGTGCCGATTGCGCGCTATTGATATTGACCTTTGGCGAATCACTGTATGTATTTGTGTGGGCTTGCTTCAGGGTGGCATTGCTAGCAGCCTCGGGTGAAGCGTATTTTGCTTTCCCGTTGGGCATGCCCGTGGGTGGACTGGGGATTGGGGAGGTCACGCGTATGGAACTAGGAACATCCCAGCTCTTCTCGATTTCTTCTCGCTCCTTTTGCTGATCCCTTTTTGAGCGTCTTGATTTCTTTCCTTTGGCTGCATGCATCTCGAAAGCCTCGGGATCGCTCAAGGCGCTCATGTCAGCAAAGTCGAGCTCAATGACATCGGAATCAGTTTCGATCAGAGGGGGACGTGGGTAGGGCCAGAGCTCCGAGTCAGTCTCGAATGGCACAAGCGGCCGGGGTTTGGGAGGGTTCTTGGGAGCGGACGACGTAGCGCTAGAGTTGATGCGAGGCTGGGCGTAGACCGTGGGTGTGGATTCCGGGTCTGCGGGAATGGCGGTAGATGGGTGGATGGAATTGGAGGTCTGGAGGTGAATTCCAGAGGAAGTGGAATCGACGTGAGAGTCTTGCTGCTCGGTGCGTGCAGCCGTCAGGAGATCACTGACTTCGTTGATATTGGAACCGAAGCCACGCAACGCTGGGCGAGGGGTAACGTCCCCAAGGACGCGGGTTCCAGTTTTGCCACCTTGATTGTCACCTGTGTGTATCGTGGTTATGGAAAGTTGTGGAAGAGATGCTGTGAGAGATCCAGGCTCCGAGGCACCGTCGTCGCTAGCCTCATTATCACCTTCGTACCGCACGGATGAAGCACGAGATGGTGGGAGCCCTAGAAGGGTAGATATGACTTCTTGATTGAGAACTTGTGGAAGAGCAGTGGAGGTCGGCTTCGGGGAGAGGATATGGGGGTCTTGTGAAAAAGCAGTGGGAGGGAATGGCTGAGGCGTTCCGAAATGAGATGGAATAGGGTGACTGTTTGATATGGACTGCGGACGAACAATGCGAGGGGAGTTGTTTGGAACACCAGCCCGAGATGCAACGCGTGGGGGCGGTGAAGTGGCGGATGCAAAGATTGTGTCTAAAAGGGCAAGTCCGCGAGTAGGTGCGGATGGGGCCGAAGACGACGGCGGAGGTACCGACATGGTACGCGGAGCACCCGACATGCTCGCTAGTAAACTAGCGGCTGTTGTCTCTGACCCACCCGTGCCTACCGTGGGGAGTGCATGGGATGGAGTTGCGAGTTTGGCGAAAAGTCTGTCAAGCCCGGAAGTGGATGAGCCGCCATGGGTTGGAGAAATGGATGGTGCTGGCCGATCGTCTTCTTCCCCCGACTCGGAGATGCTATGTATGCTACTGGCATTCGATGCAGTTGATGCGGAGCGGGCATGATGTCCACGTTCTATGAGGAATTGAGAGACAGTAAAAGCATCATCCTGACAGAAGCTTACCACTAGTTCTAGACGAGGATCGGAAACTCGGAGGAGGGGGCCGGTCGGGACCATATCTGAATTCGTCTGGGTATGGCACATTTTTCTTGATATGTTCATGTAAACTAAGTGCAGATGTCACTAAAATGGACGCTGATACGTTTCGAGGAGCACACACCGCATCACAACATCGGCCATGGGTTCTCGCGCGTCGGTAGCAAAGCACCACAGACCGACTGTCTGGGAGCGGCCCTTATCGGCATCGTGGAGCTTTTCCGGATCAGCGATGGCAAACTCGGGTGCGAATTTGGAGGCTGGTCCGTCTTGGATGGGTAGGGGGATGTTTGAGCGAGCGTCTGCTAATCGACGGGCTGTAAAGTCGGGGTAATGACGCATCATGAGGTAGTTGCCATGTACACCGACGCTGTCTTCTGGGTATAGTCGTTGGATGTAATCTTGCATTCCGACACGGTTCATGATATAGAGTCCATATGGTGGATATGAGTCGCTGGTAGACGATGAGAGAAGGGAAGAGAAGATAAGGGAAAAGGAGAGATACCGTTCGTAGAGAAACATGCTTCCCTCGTAGCCCTGTTTCTCCCACTTGTTACCGTTATGATGATAGACACAGACGTGGCTGAATTGGTCGAATATGGATACAATCGATGAGTCTCTTCTGCGAATGACTTTCATGTTGGACATGTATCTGGATGCAGGGGACATTCCTAAACTTGGTGGAGGTGAAGATGGAGGGACATGTCGAAGCGAGGACGAGTTTGAGCGGGATCGGCGAGGAGGCGTCATCATGGTCGAAAAACAAGAAAAAATGAAAGACGACAATTGTCTGTCAACCCCTCCGAGGAGGGTCTTCCAATCACGTGGCATGTAGCCACGTGATTCAACGCGAGCGCGATTATTTGGTCTTATTTTGTGTCGCTGGTTGAAAACGGCAAGCGGATCCGCTCATCATCCTTGTCTTCACACTCGACACGATGATACCCGTACGTTCTCCTCCTCCTCTTCCTCCTCCTTGACCCTCTACTCACCATCTCCTAGACACGCCGTGTAACGCGTGCCGCGGTGTCAACCCACAACGAGAACGCTACCTCGCGTCCAATCGCCCGCTCAAAACCCCCTTCCAAAGGTCCACCCATGTCCACAAATCAGTCCACCACCCTCACTCGTGTTACCGCTCCAACCGCCGCCTCAAGGGCAAAGGTGAACGAAAACAACGTCGACGCTGCAACTCAAGGCAAGCGTAAACGCGACGCACTCGCCCAGGTTCCAAAAAATGCCAACAAGGCCAAGACCGCACTTGCCCCAAAGGATGTCAAGGCTAAAGTAAACGATCCTCCCTCCGCCAAGTCAAAATTCGATGGCGTCGTTATAGAGTCAAAACCTCCCCCGTCCACTGGCAATCGTCGACCGTTGTCCACCGTCGCAGCAACCCGTCGTATCTCAAAGTCCACCATACCCCAACCCTCGGCGCGTCCACTAGCAGGCGTAAAGGAAGAGGTAGCTCCCGTACATACCGATGATGCCATGGCCGTCGACATCGTTCCCCCTGTACCTTTAACGAATGCCAAAGGAGCCTTTCGTCCTTCCACAACAACTGCCTCTCACGTCATTAAGCAAGAGTTACAGCGAGTGGATATCTCAAAGCGTACTTCTTCCCATCTCAATGTCAAAGCCGAGATTCGTGGTGAAGATGATAATCGGGTGTTCAAGAAACGGCGTACCTCGTCTGACACTCCTGACGAGGCAAAGTTGTTTGAAGACCAGGAGGAACACGAGATTCAGGCAGCTGCCTCACTTGATGCGGGCGTCGACAGTGAGCTAGAGGCTGATCCTAATGGTGACGAATGGGACGACCTTGACGCTGAAGACGGTGATGACCCTCTGATGGTTAGCGAATACGTAAACGAGATTTTCGACTACATGAAGCATGTCGAGGTATCCACCAGCCACGTAAACTGCCTTTAGCTAGCTTATCCTTCTCTCACAGCTTACCACCCTCCCCAACCCGGACTACATGTCGAGTCAAAAGGAGCTTGCTTGGTCCATGCGAGGCATCCTGCTCGATTGGCTTGTCCAGGTTCATGCTCGCTTTCGTCTCCTTCCCGAAACATTCTTTTTGTGTGTGAATATCATCGATCGCTTCCTATCGGCGCGTGTTGTGTCACTTGCCAAGCTCCAGCTGGTGGGCATTACTTGCCTCTTCATCGCCTCCAAGGTGGAAGAGATTGTAGCACCCTCAGTTTCTCACTTTCTTCATTGTGCTGATTCCTCGTATACCGAGTCGGAAATCCTGCTTGCGGAGCGCTACGTGTTGAAGACCATCGATTGGAATCTATCATTCCCTAATTCAATGCATTTTCTCCGTCGCATTAGCAAGGCTGACGACTATGACGTCAAAGCTCGCACTATCGGAAAATACCTCCTAGAGGTTGGCGCGCTCGAATGGCGGCTATTGGCTACTCCTCCGTCCCTGATGGCCGCATCCTCGATCTGGCTGGCTCGATTGATCCTCGGCAACTATAAATGGGTATGCGTAAACTGTCCTGTCAATCAAAGGTTTCTGACCTGTTTCGCAAAAGACCGCGAACCTAGCACACTATTCCTCCTACGCCGAGAGCTCGTTGCTCCCGACGGCGAACTTGATGTTGAACTACATACTAAAACCAATACGACATGAGTCGTTTCACAGAAAGTACGCCGGAAAACGCTTTCTAAAGGTAAGCTCTTCCGATGTCACGAAACAATTTGCTTAGTTTATGTCCAGGTTAGCATCTGGGTACGGGAATGGGCGCTCGAACGATGGGAGGAGAGCTCCCAGGTATCGTTGCAAGATGATCTCCCAAAGTTGAAGTCGCTCTGCCGGGCTGACCGTCAGCGTCTGGATGCAATAGCCGAGAACGGCAATGTTGATCTTGGTGCTAATGATAACGCATAGCTGCTGGCCGCAAACATACACCTTGACCTTCCTTTTCTCATTCACGACAAGCTAGAAAATTATTCCATTGCATATCCATGGACACCCTACACTTCGTCATCCGCGCACATCCTATTATCCCATCATCACCACACATCATTTCTTTATTGTGCAATCAAGATTCCTCGTCAATGCCTTATCCTTCATCGCTATGTCTTATAGCCGCCACCATGAAGTTATCCCTCCGTGTTGCCCTTTTTATCGGTTTGTCGGCCATCCCGATTCATTGTGATTCCCGGCTTCGCAGCGCAACATTGCTATCGTTCGGATTCCATCTGCTGTGCTGCTATCGATCTTTGCGTACATCAATGTATCAATGTCGTCGCCACCGATCTTTGTTCAGCGCCCGCGTTGTCCGTTGTCGTTCATTATGCTGTCAACAAGCTCCCCAGTGGACAGAGCCCAATTTCTGCGATACCTAACCGCTCCGACTTGCCGCCTGTTTATATGTCATAGTGTCGTCTTTCTTGCATATTCCCGCCCATCTGGCCATGAGTAATACCTGGTCATCATTATGGGGTTCACGGATTCCTTTATTTTGTGATTCTTTGTGATTTACATGTTTGACGAGGTGTACCTTTAGGAAAAACTGAATAATAATCCCGATCCAATCGCTCGAGCAGTGTTATTGAACATCACGCTGAAGTGCAAGCTAAACAGGATGAAAATGTAAGTAATCCTTTCGGGGCTTAGTACTTTAAACAGAACTGCGCCTTTGGTGTGCATTCGGAGTTTCATGTTTGAAAAGGTAATCCTCCGACAAAGGTTCGCATGACAACCCTCTCCTTGTGATTGATTCAGTGGCCATCCTCTCGAGTCTGTTAAAAGCTTGTAATCTCGGCTTCACCCAACGTCACTCATCAGAGGACCCCAATGGCGCAACATGCGACAGTACACAAAGTACTGTTTGATGGGAACTGGGGCTACTCCACTTCATGGACTTCATTGACGAACAGGGTGCAAAACAAGACAGAAGGCACACCGCATCAGGATCTATAAGCCTTCCCAAAATGTTTGGGAAATTGTTTCACGCTCTCGTTCAGACAGGCTGTAGGCTTTCCTAGGAAACTGCCCGATCGACCTTGGCGGAAAATAGGCTTGCTTATACCCTTTGTGTCTTTTTTTTTTTTTTGTTTCGGCCAAGAGGGATTGGCGTCTTAAGTTCATAATGCATCTTGTTTAAACGATATCCCTGACATCAGCCGAGGCCAGCCTCGGCTCATTGGGGTGGTTGTCCTCATTGATCCCAAAGTTATTAAGTAAACTATTCTGTCTAAAATCCTCTAGGCTCTTCGTGTCATATTTTACTGTTTCAGGAACTCGAAGGAATGGACACCAAGCCTACTAATATGCCATTTCCCAGTGTTGAGGTCACGAGTTTCTCATCAACAAACATCTCGTACTATTAACCTCAAGTTTCATTCAGGTAAGTGTTGCCTTACCATTTGATCCTCGCGAGATTGCTTTACTGTGCTCTCCACACCTCAGCGAATGAGGTCCTCGAGCCGACCGTTTTGAGGCTTGTTCCGGAAGACTAGGACACCGAATCCAATTTTTTGGATGCTGTCCCTGTACTCCTCTCGCGATCTTGCACTACTTTACCAAACTTTAGATTACAATGACTTCAACTGGCCATCTCTCCAGAAGTCGGTGACCTTGGGTATTTCCACGTCCGGCCTTGACTGGATTTCTGAGACTCATCACGACATCCCGGAATCTCGAGCAGCTTATCATACCGATCGATACGAGGGTTGTCCCACGATCGAGAGGCCCGAAGCTCGTAGTATCACCCTCAGGCACGTCCAGTTTATCGACTCGTAAGTTTTTGTGCGAGCATGTGCGTTACGACAAGCGCGTGGATATGAAGCAGAAACTACTTGCGCTGGTAGTAAATGTGGCATGCTTGTAGCAGCGTTATCAAAGTATTTGTCTGTCAGAATATGGAGGACGTCTGGGATCGCTACCTTTTACTGCTTCCTTATTTAGACAGTAGTGACTTGAGCTTGAGAGAAATTTACGGAGTCAGGTTTTTTCCAGCGACTACGATGAACTCTTTCTCTGTCTCCTCGTTGCATCAGTTACCTCGTAACTGCACACACAGGGCACGTAAAATCGTGCTCGGGATCATAAATTCATCCAAGACGCCGCTGGCGACCAAGGACATCTTCAAGCTTGCTGTCAAACCTGCCCGTCCTAATACACCAGCACCTCATGCAGGCGAAGAAATACGGTCTATGAGGTACATGTTTCAAATCACTCTACCCCTTCTCTCTCTTCCATGTCATGCTCTTTCGAGAAGCTCACTTGGTGATGTCACAGATACTTGAAGAAGGTCGTTCTCCCCGACCTGGCCACGCAAAACCGCATCGAAAAGGTCAGGATACAAGACGCGTTCGCGGCGTGGTTATGGAGACTTAAACAAGTACCCCCGACGAGCACGACGAAACCGGGAACTGCGACCTTGACAAGTGCGGATTCAACGGAGCTGACGCCAGCAGCGGTTGGTGTAGGCGAGGATTGGAGTCACCTAAGCAAGCGGAGACAGAGGGCAAGGAAGATGAAGGTTGAGAGAGATTTACAGAGGATGCTTGAGGGTCAGAAAGCGCAGAAGACGGTCACACTGAAAAACTAGTTCAACGTGAATGGTGGCTCGCACTTGGAACCGACAAACTTGGGTTCTAACTGGCGCACCAATTGTGTGTTCGATCACTTCAAGCATCACCTATGACAAGGTGTCTAGTAATTTCATACATTCTCACTCCACACGTCCCATGAACGAGGTTGCCAACATCGAGCTATCTGTTTTGACTAACAGTGAAGAAAGAAAGAAGTTTCTCGGTAGATGTGGCTACGACAGAACAAAGGAAATGTGGTTTCGAGTCGATCCGAGTCTGTACCACCAGAAGCTGGAGTTGTGTTGATATTTTCTCATGTCAGTGTGAGCAACGAAATGATGTCTAGACCTCAGGATTTTGAGTGAACCTTTTAGGTTTAGTCGTGTCTTACGGTCCCTACTAATGCTCGGAAGCAACGGTACTGCGAGGTAAACTATCGAACCTGACCATGTACTCGAATGTGCTTATATTCCGAATGCCATGCTTCCGTCTATATGTATTCCTCCGAGTCCGTACAGCAACCTCCCCTGTTCACCCAGTTTCTTCATATGCTTTGGAACACTGCATCGAGATTACTTGACAGAAGAGGTTCGCGTACATGCCAAAGAAATATCTACAAAGCCCACAGCTGCGAGGTGGTGTATCAGTGCATTGAAATGACTGAGATGGGATGTACTGTACCAGTGGCAATTGAGTTTTGTCAGTATGTACTACCCAAATCTGGTCAGTTCATGCAATGCAACTGGAAGGTTAAATCACTGACAGTCACGTCGTCGACTTCAACGTAGCGTTGCGAAATACCTAATGTGCAGTTCAAAGTACTTTCACCATGATCCTGCCACTCTCGATCACAAGTTTGGTACAAGGAAGCCCTGTTGATCTCACTCAACGCTCAAAGTTCCAACCAGGTATGTGTGGTGGATTGAAAGATATGTAGGTGATCTCGGTGGATTCCAAGCTATAAGAGAAGGGGACTTCATTAGCTAGAGTCAGTTTGATGCTATCAGCCACTGTTCTGGGAAGGCACCAGTACAGGTTACAAGATCTCTGGCAATGGGCACGAGAGATCACCGCATCAATATAATTCCAATGGCCTTGAAGTGTTCAATCATGACCCAGCTGAAGATTTCGCCAGTGGTAACCACTGATGTGATGAGGCAACAAGAGTTTAGCAAGTGATTCTGAGTAGTCCAATTGTTTCTTGACACACTGATCTTCATTCCCTGGTGCTGGGTGTACAGTATAGTGCATACAAAGAAACAATGGTGTGGTTGTGGTCATCATTCCTGGATACCCAGACCATATCACAGGGACAGGAATTTGAGTGTTAAACACCTCTTCAATGGATTAGGCATTAAAAATGTAGGATTTGTGACCTCGCGATTTTTCTCCATTCTCTTGCATCCAGATAAAGACTCTTGATGTTGAACAAGACCAAATTACAGACCACTGAGACCTGCTCTTCGCAAGGCCGTTGCCTCTGGCATCTTTCAAAGATTTCAGAGTTCAAACAGAGACATTGTCATGGTGTAGCTACGCTCTGCATTTGGTAAACCCGGGCTTCTCTCTTCATCTCCTCAGTGGCCTCCGTCACATCTCTTCGCAGCCATCCCCCCTTCCCGGAGATTCGTCCATCGCTACTCCGTTTTCGGCATGATATGATCTTCCGTTCCGACGTACTAACTCTAATGCTCGGACCACCTCTGGCGTTAGTTCCAGTTGGCTCTTGAGCGATTTCGAGTCGTCGTATTCCTCGTGTTTTCCGTATGGGCTCATCCTGTGGGACCATGCTAATGATGGGCCTTTGATTGTATCTTAACCTTTGCGGTAAGAATCTCAGCCAAGTTCCAGATGCTGGCCGCTACTTGTATTGAACGCATACCTCGTGGATCATATTTCCAATGTGCTAGGGCGAGCGGATTTAACGGCGAGGTGATAGATCTGGCAAGATCTAATCGCCTTCTGCACGAATTGATGACGTCGAGTACTGATCTGCGACTTGACAACAAGGGTGCAGTCGTGTAGTACGTTGAGATTTCAAGCAGAGGTTAACCCTATTACTACACACCACGAACGAGGGGCAGATCAGAGTAAACATATTGTTCCGATGTACGTGAGCTCAAAAAATTACAGCTGCATCGCATCCTCCTTCTCGTACCCAGGATTCTTTTGTAGAATTACAAATCCTTCGAGGACATGTGAATATGGAATGTACTCTTCAGTCGCCAGCTCTGCTCTCTCTGTCGTGCCTATGCGCACAGGCGTTTGATGCGTCTGGAAACCAGAGATTGTGCGAGGTTTGCCAGCTTGTCCGACCACATCGACGGCCTCGTCGATAATAAACACCACAAAAAATATAGATGAATAGTTAACTTACTTGGCCCACACGAACCGTCACAGGAAGGTTCTCGAGGTTTTCGTTCAGCGTAATCAAGAATCGCGGGTACATTGCGGTCACGAGGTAGTACAACATCCAGTGATACTTGTCCAGCACGACTGTCGCACATTGAGTTTGATCATCACTGGAGGATGCAAACATGTATCACTCACAAGCTTTGGCATCTGTAAATGCCGTCAGTGTCGCCAACAGACCAGCAACAGCTGGCCGGCTCATAATGTTGCGGTCAGAGAAGAAGGGGTTAATCCCTATGGTACCCTTGCCCATGTGTACCAACCCCTGCGCGATGCGCACGATGAACAAGCAATCGGGTTCCTTGTAATAATACCCAGCAAGTTGTCGGAGCATCTGTGCAAGACGAGCATTGTTCGTACCCGCACCAACGAGACCCATCGCAAAGATGGCGTTGAGTGCAACTTGGAGGTCGGTATCGTGACTGTATTTAGACAGCGTGTCGAGCACAGGTAGCTGTGGGTTCGAGGCGCTGATCAGTCCTAGAGCAAGAGGAATGGTTTTACGGATGACTGGGTCGCCGTAATGCATCTGTCATCACTTGTGAGTGGCGCAAACTGAAATGCTCAAAGCGTACCAAGTGATTGAACTGTCGCATTGACATTTCCGCACCGATTTCTTCACCCATTGCGATTATGGAGATACCGAGCACGGCGAATGATAGGAAAGTGTCATCTAGCTTTTGCTCTTCTTCTTTCTTTTCGTCCTTCTTCTCTTCCTTCGCTGCCTCCTTCGCTGCCTCTTCCCTCTCCTTCACAGCCTCCAGGTGTTCTCCGCATAAATGGAGAAGTCTTTGTATTCGTAGAACATTTCCCGTGGCTGCAAACGAACAGACTTCTACAAGAATTTGGGCTTGCCTTGAGATAGGATGTTCGATAGCTTTAAGGGTTTCCAGTGTCGCATCAGAGGCATCCTGAAGCCCTAAGTGTTTTGGGTCACCGAGCCATCCACGGAGGGGTATAGAAGAGGTATTTACCAACGAAAAGAAGCGCAAGTCCTAGAGCCAAGAACCGCTCCCATTTGTCTCCAGGTGATTTCTCGTCTCTTTCCATCAAGGTTTGGAGAATAATGCTGGTAATTTCACCATTGCCACTTCCGACGAATACGAAACCAAGGGAAAGTGCGCTCAGTGAAATAATCTCGATTGAAGCAGATTCGTCCGCCACCACAGGTAGAAGAAGGGCGAGTATGTCTTCACGATGCGAACCGGCGTATGCAAACCCCAGGCCGACGATGGAGGCAGCCTTCAGGGGAAGCGACGGATTTGATGTATACTCTCCGAGAAGGGCAAGGGAAGCGTCGGCATCTGTGCGAACACCAGTGTTCAAGAGACCTGTAGCAAGAAGGGCACCAGCCTTGATGAACTCTTCCGATGAGTAAGTGTACTTGTCCACATGACTAAGGCCGATATCCGTATCCCAAAGCAAGCTCAGACCCAAACTAGCCGCAGCGCTCATCATACCTGCAGTGTGTTAGAAGGTACGCGTGTCGCGAGATATGTGACCGACCATGGTCTTTGTTCTTGTACACCCAGCTGTTACCCTCTTCCGCTTCCACCATGAGCTTGTCATTTCCAAAACCAGCATTGACGAAAGCATTGACGAATGTGCCCGCCAAGTTTCCACGGGCGGAGTCGACGTTTGCAGCTACGCCTCCTCCTATTGGAAAGACCAATGACTTTCAAATAATTTAGGCTCAAGGGGCGCACTTACGTGTATTCTCCAGATGGCTTTTATACACATCTTCCAAGCTCCTAGGTTCCGCAACTCCAACTTCCTTTCCAAACTCTCTAAAGAATCTACTCAGATGTGTATTGCTCAGACATTCCACGATATCCTCGGGAAGTTCTGTTTCTGCATCGATGTCTTCGGATGCCGGGGGTTGTAACCATTCCAATGGAATTTGCGTGCGTGAAAGGATAAGAGCAAGCTGGCGCCTCATTATCCTAGTTTTTTTCCGCTCAGAGGATGACGCAAAGGAGCGCTAAAAGGGTAGCTTACAGATTCCCCGATGCATTGAAATCTTGTCGGATTAGTTCTGCGTCATTCAGGCGAACAGCTACACTAAGAGCTTCGGGAAACTTGGAAAATTGAAGATAGATGCTGTGGATGGTCCGTAGGAATGCAACGTCGTCAGGAGGCGGTAGAAGAGTTACACATCTGTGATCGTGGTCTTGAGATGTCGCCGAAATCGAATAATTTGTGTCACTGACCGGTCCATGTACGTGCATACGCGTCCAAACGTGTTAGCGTCGACCAAACCTGCTATTTGATCCACCATTTCAAGTTCCACAAAGAGATCCACCGCGTCGGGTTCTGCGTTGTGGCTGAGGAAGAACTTGGCGCATTCCAATGCGAGCGAGCGTAACGAATTAATAGTCCCAGGAACCTCGACAGGTTCGGATTTCGCACTCGCCTCAACCTCCGCTTTAGAAGGGGGTGAAACGGACTCGTCACCCTCTTGTCGAATCGTGTATTCTTCTCCAAGCTCTGCTGCTAAATGACGAACGTACTCGTGCCCCCATGAACCTGGCTCCGGTATCGTTGATGATGAGGGGAGAAGGGAAACCGAGAGTAATCGGTACCGGAGGGTCCCTCGTGGTTGAGTATCAGAGTATGTCATTGCAAGCACTGATAAGATGTCTGCAAAGAGGCTCTGCAGAAATATGAGGCACGTAATACGTATTTAACAGAACCACCTGCCTTGTTCTCCGACGGGGGCCAAGCATCGAACAGCTTCTGAAGCTCGGGGTAGTGAGGGTGGAGGAACTTGAGGGGTTTTGGGACCGATGTCATGGAAGATGTCGATGTTCTTATAAGTACACGCAGCGTCTCGAGAGCGGGTCTGTACAGCTCAGTGTCGGGCTCCTGATCGAGACATATGTGCCAGCGCGGACTCGGGGATAGTGGCATCATACCTTCAACCGTTCAATGAGCATCTCAAGCTCAGACTTGAGCTGAGCATCCTCTTCTGACTATTATACGTGGCGTTGGTTGTTAGCACGTCGATCACCCTCGTTTGACGCACCAATTCCTCCTCGTCGTCCTTCTTGTCTCCGTTGGCTCTAAGCACGCCAGATTTCTTTTCTGCGGGTTCCTTCTCTTCCTCTTCCTTCTTCTTCTTTGGGTCTTCTGAGGGTACTTTTATTTCCGCAGCGGGTCGTTGTGCCATGTTGGACGGTCTATCGGGTGATTGCTCAGGTTATAGATGAGAGGACGCGCGTCGCGTAGACCAAATACGGTTGTTTGGCAAGACCCTCCGTTCCAAACAACCACTACACTTACTATCAACCAAGATGGCCGTACGTTTGTCTGCATCGTAATGATTCCATTCTCACTCCTCTACAGCGAAAAAAGGGCAAGCTTAGCCGAGGAAAATCTGATCGCAACACAACTCGGCCAGCTGAGGACGACGATCGAGGCATGCTCGTGCGAGAGGACATGCAGAACGAGCGATTTACTACATACTACAAAGCACAGAACATAATACCTGAAGATCAGTGGGGAACTTTTATGGATTCACTGCGCTGTCCACTCCCTACTACATTCCGGATCGCCGGAAGTAGACAGTACGAACTGTTATTATTTGCCGAAATTGTTGCTCACGGCGACCAAAGGATAGCTCGGACCCTTGGCGATACGATGAAGGGTACATATGTTCCCCAACTACACAACGTCGTTTTCGAAGACCAGGTCATCCCCCCTCCGACTCAAATCCCATGGTGAGTATCAGATACGTACGCGAGACCTAATGCAGACGGGATATACAGGCATCCTGATGGGCTTGCTTGGCAATTCAATATCTCCAAAAATGTTTTGAGGAAATCCCCGGAGTTCAAAAAGTTTCACTCATTCTTGGTGCATGAAACCGAAGTGGTCAGTTTCGGTTTTATCTTCCGACCGACTTGAGAAACATCTTACACGTCGTGTAGGGAAATATATCACGACAGGAAGCCGTGAGCATGCTACCACCGCTTTTACTGGACGTCCAACCTCACCACAAGGTTGGTATGTGGTCGACTTGTGTGACAAGCCTCTCACCACGCATAGGTTATCGACATGTGTGCGGCACCGGGATCCAAGGTAACAAACAACCCTATTCGCTCTGTTCGAGTGCTCATCCTCGCCACAAGACAGCTCAATTACTCGAGGCACTGCATGCAAACGATACCGCCACCGCAACATCGACACCTCCTGGCCTCCTCATTGCCAACGACAGCGACTCCCGACGCGCCCATCTCCTGATCCACCAATCCGCCCGCCTCCCGAGTCCCTCATTCATGGTCACCAACCTGGACGCATCGATCTATCCCGTTCTTCGATCGACTGCGGTCGAAAGGCGCCGCTCCGTCAAAAGGACGCCGAGTCAACTCTTATTTGACCGCATCCTGTGCGACGTGCCATGCAGCGGGGATGGAACGCTGCGGAAGAACGTTGGCATCTGGAAGCGCTGGCAACCACTGGACGGAAACGGTCTGCACGGGTTTGTTGGTTCCGCGAAGGCCCCCCCTGAGCACGCTTCACCTCTGATGACGTTTCTCCAAGGCTTCAACTGCGTATTCTCCAACGCGCCATGCGCATGCTTGAGCCAGATGGTCGCATCGTTTATTCCACATGCTCTTTGAACCCCGTCGAAAACGAAGCCGTCATCGCTGCTGCTCTCAATTCCCATCCAGGTGCGAACGATTGGTGTGTTCGTGACTCTTGTGACCTTTTTTGTTTTGCATGTAGAGTTCGAGCTGGTGGATATATCATCCAGTCTGCCCGAGTTGATCCGTCGGCCAGGGATCACACAGTGGTCGCCAACGGTAGATCGGTCGATGGATATGTCGCACTCCTCCTGGGAAATGTACATGAAAACAGTGCCGGAAGACAAGCGTGCCGAGTCAAAAATGCTCGAGACCCACTGGCCACCAAGCAACGCCGACAGGCTAAATCTCGAGCGCTGGTGTGTAGATATAACAACCTAACAACTGTAGCACATTCGCTGATCCAGGCGCATTTTTACACACAGTATGCGCATCTATCCACACCTCCAAGATACGGGTGGATTTTTCGTCGCTGTGTTGGAGTGCAAAGAGTGTGATCGGCCGCCGGAGAGCAGACACGGGTGAGGCGTCGGTTCGTTTCTGCATCTTTTTACGTATACTTAGGAACTGCTAGAAAACGTGTAGCTGAAGAAGCAGATGTAACCATTCCAGAGAGCAAGAAACCCAAACTGGAGACCAGCCTCCCATGCGGGCCTGAAAATGTACCCAGCTCATCTATGTTGCCGCCCGAGCCGATCATCGCTGTCGAAGACGACGTCACCAATGTCGAGGACGAACAATCGACCGAGCAACCCTGCACCACGCATACCGCCGGATCATCCAAACGAAGAATCGCCGACCCTTCTTTCAAAGAGATGCCCTACACCTTTTTATCGCCCGACGACCCCACCCTCGTAACCTGCATGTAAACACCCCTCTCCTCCCATCTATCATACACACATACATCTCGCTAACAAACCCCACCCACAGGAACCAACTCCACCTCACCCACGGCTTCCCCACATCCAACGTCCTCGTACGTAACCCCGCAGGCGAGCCCGCCCGCTCCCTCTACCTTACCAACGACCTCGTCAAGGCCATCCTCGCGTACAACGACTACACCCGGATGCGCCTCATGACGAGTGGCACCAAGGTTATCACGAAGCAAGACGCTGGCCGCGGGATGGACGCCCACTTTCGCATCCTGGGTGAGGGGCTGCCAGTCGTGCTACCATACGTCAACCCTACGATGATCATGTCGGCGGATGCCGGGTCGCTACGAGTGCTGTTGCAAACGTATTACCCATTATGTGTGTCGTTTCAGGAACCATTCAAGTCGGCGATCGAGGCGAAAGGTGAGGGACGCGCATATATGTAGTGCTTAATAACCCCTCTGATAGGTTCTGGAAGTCATGTCGTGCGCTTTTCTACGTCGCAGAGTACTGACACGACGTAAGCCATTTTCGGTGTCTGTCGAGTCTGATAACATTACGCTCCCTTGGAAGCCTCCAACGCGATCTGATGTTGCCGCTTTGGAAATCCAACGTTTCTGTCGCCCTCATGATTGACAAGAAAGCAAAGAGGTTTGTTTTATTATTGGGCATTTGCCTGCTTTCGTCTCTCATCTAGGTGGCATGATATTAGTGCACTAAGCCTACGCCTCTTTGGAGAGGATGTGACGACCGCCGCCCGCGAAGCCGGCAAAAAGAAAAGGCACCCCGATGCGCAGGTATCAAATTCGCCCAATCAATTTGAACTGGGACATGGACATGACAACGAAAGTGAGGGTGACATATATGGCGACGTAGATATAGATAACATGAATGCAGATGTGGGCAAACGATAGCAGATGGGCACATACGTATTAGACTACATGTATGGTAGAAAGAGAACCCGAGAGGATAGATGAAAGCAAAAGTGAGCATTGACCGAGCGTGGCAGTGGACACGCGTTCACAGTGAGGCCATCATCGACTGTACCCAGGCATTGCCCTCGATACGCGGTCGGAATGCCTCAACACACCGACGAAGTTCCTCAAGCTGCGCATCCCCATCCATGTCCTCCATCACAGCATCCTGGCCATCCATCCCTGTACCCGATTCCGCCCAATTTCGGAGGAGCCCTTCCATGATCTGGATCCCTTCTTCCATCACGTCATCCGGATGCTGCGGCTCCGGATGTTGGCCCACTCCAAAGTCCTCGAGTTCATCCGCCTTGCGCTTCGCCAGCTGCAACGTACACGGGAGGTAAATATGTAGTCCAGAATCATCAGTGAACATCCCACCTTGACCACGTTTTCGGGGAAGTTGGCCAGTTGAGCGACGTGAATACCAAAGCTTTGGTCCGAGACGCCTGTCGTCCCAAGTCAGCTCATACCCTCGTCGTCAGACAGGATAGATATCGCGCACCTGGCTCGACCTTGTACAAGAGCGTAATGTCCCGTTCTTGTGACCCCTGCTCTTCTCCGACGTGTGCAACCACATGCAGATTCTTCACGTGTCGTATTTCTTGGTCCAATGAGGTAAGTTCGTGGAAGTGCGTGGCAAAAAGACAGAAAGCCCGGATGTTTGATGCAATGTGTCTATCAAACAATAAATCTTTCGAAGACCAAGGGAGAACAAAGTCAAAGTCTACTCTGAGATTGCCCATGCGAGCCCAAAGCCATCATACGTCGATGTCCCTGTGATTCGATATTGAGTGCTTAGGAGCATCCTCCAAAAATGCAGTATTCACCTCGTCCAAGTTCATCAATGATGATCAACGAATCCTTTGTTGCTGACTGCCGTACGTCATTTCTCAGTAAAAGGCAAGCAAAGAAAACAACGGACTCTAAGAATTGACGCGGTTTCGAGCATCTCGGCCATGAACGTTGACACACCCTTGAGCTGCGAGTCGCCCGCACCTACACGGCACAGGATCGAATCAAAAATGGGGAGAGTGGCGGAAGAACAAGGGACGAAGCACCCGGTCTGTGCCATCAGAGCTATCACACCGACCTAGAAATCACTTGGTTCGCAGAAGCAACTTCTCGAAAAGATTGTCGTCACCTGCCGAATGTATGTGCTTTTTCCACCCATATTAGGGCCCGCTTTAAAAATACGGGAGTTGGTTATAATCATGAAGAGCAAGGGAAGTCATACTGATAATCTGGAACTCCCCTTCCTCTTTGACCATTTCAACGTCATTGGGGATGAAACTGATTTCGTCTTGCACCTCTAGACAAGGATGTCGGGCATCTTTTAATACGAGACTGCTCTCGCCTTGGTGTTGTAATTCAGGTTTACTGTTACCATCAGACGATGAAATAATCAACAACTTGCCTTTCCCAGAGACTTGAGGTTTGACATACGGCTCCGGGGCATTAACTGAAACATGCGCAAAGCTACCGACGACAAGTAAGTGACATGGGTATATGTATGAAGAGAGTGCTAGGAACGGACCTAACGATGACATCCAAATGGGCAAGGACATGATCCAGTTTCTCCAGAACAGGAGTATACGTCGCTATACATTTGCGTCTGTCTGTTGCATTATATATTGAGATACGAAACACTCACAGGCAATGTTCACAACTTCTTTTACGAGCCCCGACTGGGTACGTTGGTACTCGTCGTTTGTCTCTCGATACTCTGTTGCGAAGTTCTTCAAAGTTTTGGTCGTAAAGTACACGCCAGACTTGATCGTTCCGAGTTCAATATACCTCTTGCTGTTACTCGCAATCGATTTTGCATCCTGAATTTCCAGGTAAACAAGAATAATATGAACAACGGAGGGCATACATTTTTCGTCAGTCTGAAGCAATACCCATATGTCGCAGAGTTTTCTAAATGCAGTTTCTTGTCGAGTTCAAACCCAAGATCTCTGCCAACAGCACGGTGCTCGGTATCCAAACCATCCCTAGCCTAACGCGTAGTAATCCAACAATTAGTTCTTCCTTCTACGTCTGAAAATTAAACTCCCAGGCAGCGCACCTCCATAAGCTTAGCGGCCAACCTCTGCAAGCCCTCGTCGTACTCTGGTTTAATAGTGTACGTGTGCGTATCGAGCGAGGCGAGATCGAGGGTGGTCTCCACCATATCAGAGTATTTGGAGAGATTTTCAGATAGATTCTTTGGGAGGGATTAATTAACACGTAGCTTATGTGCATTCAATTTAACTGGTGAATGGACTTACCCTGAAAGGCCCCAGGTATGTCTCTTCCACAAGCCTTTCATGTGCCGGATGTTCGTACTGAATAGCCCCCAGGGTTTCAATAAAACCTGGCATCTATATCCAATCATTGTTTGAAAACAAAGAATGAGCAAGTTAACATGAGAGCCACCTTCAATACTACTTGATATACACGAACGACATCCTCGAGAGAAGCAACGCCCTTCTTGAACCGCTTGCTTAGACGGTGAAGATCGGGCATTAGTTTGAGGTAGTCGTCCTATATCATTTGGGTAAGATAAATTGCGAGCATGTAATAAGCTACGAACAAATTCGTTACCTGTAGAGCACGTCTAGTGGAGGAATCCTCTATGAACGTTTCTACTAGATCTTGCCGCTTCCCTGTAGAGAAATGCTTGGATCACAACGGCACACATCGAAGTTTACTCACGTATTTCATGTAAGTTGACAAGAGGCTGTTTTAGCCAAGTTGCGAGCAATCTTGTTCCCTGGGCAGTTTTGCATTTATTCAAAAGGCCTAGCAGTGTAGATGACTTGTTGAGGCTTCCCTATAAATCCGTGAGTCTACAATAGGGAAGACGATCGCGGTCTTCGAAACTGACCCCCCCTTCGGCATCGACCAATGCGAGTGCCCTCACAGAACTGGCATCCAGACGCATGTATCGAGCAAGGTCGTGAGTTTTGAGGTTGTAGGCCCCGTGATTTGCAGAATCCGACAAAAGAGAGAGATAGATAACAAGGGCGGCTAGGGCACCTGGTGCAGGAATAGCTGTTACAGTGTCAGCACGGATGCCACTTGAAAGAGGAGTTAGGCATACTAGCGGTGCTTGGTGCATCCTCTGTTTCTTCTGATCCGGTGAGCTTTTTAATGTCTTCCAAAATATTTTTAGCAGTGAACTCATCTATATGAGAGGAAGTCAGAGAGTGGATATGTGGAAAACGAGTACATACTGGCTTTGCGTTCTGTGACGACGATACCACATCGCTCGAGGACTCCTTTAAGCTTGTTGAGGTCAAAGTCACGGTCGGTGGTACCAGATGCGGTTCCCGCAGGTATAATAGCTTCTTTTACGGAAAGCTGGATGACGAGTGACTGGGTGACGAGTGAGATTACATAGCAGTATAGAGTCATAGACATACTTCCGTGTTGGAGAAGAGGTCATTGTCTACAAACTCGGCAACACCAATTTCGCGAATGCTCGTGTCAGCATATGCGATACTGATGTTCTTTATCTTTGCCTTTTCACCGCTTGCCGCGTTGATTTTGATGGCAATGACAATGGGAGCAGACAAGACGTCCGAGTTCGAAAAGAGGAGGTCCTCGACGGCTTGGAGGTTCCCTGGAGATGCCTGTGGGACGCGTCAGCACGCATATATGGACCATCAGGCACGCTTACCTCTTTTTGCAGAACAAATTTCGAGGCCTTGCGCCCTTGACCGGGGGCGGGGACCCAGATCTCGACACGGAGCTGCTTAACGGTCAGCGCTTCACGCAGGAAGGCGTGACCGAGTGTGTAGTTTAGCGTGACACTGGGGAGGCCTGCCGTCTTCCCCCCCGCACCGAGATACTTGATGACGGTGTTTGTGCGAAAGACGTGTTGCGCGACGTAGAGCGCGTCTGGTCCGTGCACGGAGTAAAAGTCGTTGCGGTCAAAGAGACGGACGATGCCATCATCTGTAGGAGATTTCTTTGGGAGGCGCGAAAAGAAAGCGACAAAGCCGGGGTCGGCTGCGTGTGCGATGTCATGCTCGCTGTCCTTTTCTTTGCTGTACATGAGAGACATGATAGTGTGACAGGTGTGACATATTGTAACTCTGACATGGTCGAGTTGTTGGATGCGCCGGTCGGTCTCGCCGCCGTCCGCGTGCATGGGGCCAACAACACGTCCCGCGCCTTCCTCGACTGGCTTCTCGCTCCCCACCTCGTCGCTGTAAAAAACTCGAACTTCAAGAACGTCCTCGACACCACCGCCGCCATCTCCCGCTCCCTTACCGCTACCGGCCTCTTCCGCACCCACTCCGTTCGCATACTTCCCGCCGAAAACGGTTCCGACGCTCATGTAGACATCGTATACAACGTAGACGAACGCGGCAGGTTCTTCATCAAGACCTCCACAGAACTTGGCGATGGCGAGGGCAGCGCAGTACTTCCTTTGCTCCCCTCTTCTGCTACACGCACTCACCTCGTCAACAGTCACTCGAAGGCCGTCTCCTAAATATATTTGGTCATGCAGACGTTCTCTCCCTCCATGCTTCTCTGGGAACAAAAACAAAACGCGCGTTCGACGCGTCCTTGTCCCTCCCCGTCACACCCGCCATGTCCTCGCACGCCTTCTTCAGCCTCGTCGGAACAGAGCGGGAGCTGGGACCTCAGGGGGGTGGAGGCACAGAGGAACGCATGTCCCTCAGAACTGGTCTCCGAAAGTCTGCCCTTGGGGTCCCAATCCCAGGCAATGAGATCGCCGCTGAGCTAGCCTGGAGATGTATCAGCTCTCTTAGTGACGACGCTGGGATCAGGTATTCGTGACACGCGTCTTTTCTCTTCCTCCCGTTAACCCGCTCTCAGCCTTCGCAAATCCGCTGGCCCCGCCGCCAAGGCGTCTCTATCCCACACGTATACTCGTGACTCCCTCGACGACGCAGTTATGCCCACTTCCGGCTCATTGCTCCGACTCACCAACGAACTCTCTATTACCGGAAAACTCGATGGGTTTGTCTCTCCATCCACTTTGCACAGTAGTCAGATACTTGGAGAGGGCAATAACGCATTTTGGAAGACGGAAGTGCATGCCAAGAAAGGATGGTCATTAGTAGATGGATTGGCAAGTTATACTCAGTGTCACCCCTCAGGCAGCTTATTGGTGCATGTAGACGCTCTCTCTCGCGGGACGTACGGGTCTTCTCCATCTCCTCGCGGGTGATCCAAGCAGTATTCACTACTCGGACAAGTTTCAGCTTGGTGGGCCCCTCAACGTAAGAGCCTTTGGGCCTGGAGGGATGGGTGGCCGTGAAGGGCGTGAGTCTCTTGGATCATTCAAACACTGACGATGTTAATCTGTACGTTCGTAGCAACTTCCGTTGGCGGAGATCTCTATTACTCGCTTGGATTATCATTATTGGGTAACATTCCTAGACGTCCCCAATGGCCCACCAAACTTCACGCGTGGATCAATGTGGGCAGACTACAAGGCATCAACGGACGTACGTATTCCTTCTTTCGCTGTTCTCTTGTCACCCATCACTCCTCCATTTCACTGCCTCTAAGTAGTATCTCTTTCTCGATCCGTCTGCAGCGCGGTCAGACAGCCTTCCATCAGCGTTGGTTTAGGTCTCATATACCGTTTCGACCCTATCCGCGTCGAAGTCAACCTGGGTGTCCCTCTCGTGGCCGCCAAGGGAGAGGTATTGAAGCGGGGACCACAGGTAGGGATCGGGTTAGAGTTTTTGTAGCGCGCATCCGCATCTGCAACGCTGCATATTTCCGGACGGAGATTCACCTGTCGGAAGATTGAGCAAGTCTGAAATGTCTACGGCAAACCTCGCGGTTTCTATATGCTCAATGTTGGCCCCATAACGTTGGTACCCCTTTACACAAGGATGGTGAAGGATGATTACCTCCTTGGGGTTCCTTCGGGACATCATAGTCATAAGCTAGTGGAGACGTATCTTCCCTAGCCCACACTGAGAGTGCAACTCCAAGCAGATGGTACCCTTAGCTGGTCGTTTTTATTCAAATAGCTTGTGCAAGATGATCGCTCGTTCCTTGGCCATAAGCACACACTTTTCAAGCGATCCCACACTTTGGGAAGCTAACACCTTTTCTTCACCATTGCCATTCTCGCCTATCGTCTCCCGTTCGACACTGATCACGCCTCCCTGCGAATCGACGACGACGCTAACGGCAGACGTCAGCAGGGGTTCTTCAAAGGACGTGGGATCTACGAGAAGCGTGGATGTGCTGAAAGATAATCATATCAGGGATGAATGAGGTGGACAAAATCTTCAGTGACCTTCCGCCAACACAACCAAGGCTGAGACTGGCAACCCTGCGGGCCTTATTGAGCGATAGGGGGACACGGGTGGTACGACTGCACGTGGTCGTGGATGTATCTGGGTCAAACGTCGCATGGGGCAGTGTGGCTAGAAGTCATCCCGCTCAACCCAGCGTGACCGCGGTTGAAAGGAAAGGAGCGTACGCACTGTTGCTCAATGCGGCCATCATCGCGATGAGTGCAGCATCAAAGGGGTTGCCATCATAGTTGAGGCATGTCGCGTCGATATAGAGACACCAGACCGCTCGGCCGGGCGATATGCAGAGCATGCTTGGGGGAAGTACGTTGGATCTGGTGATTTCAGCGGTTGCGTGAATTGGTGAGCTATGCAAAGAGGAGAAAGAGCTGGGGACGAACCGGACAAGCGCGTCGTTGAGTCTCTCTGAAAGGTTCTGTGCCTCTTCTGATGGTGGACCGGGCTTGAATTTGGGAGAACAAATGGCTGGAAGGTCGATGTTAGGAACTGGTCCAAATTGTCAGACGACAGGCGTAGGTGTGGATGTAGATGAGATGGCATACCTATAAAGCCAAGATCGGGCGCGTCCAACTCTGGTTCTGCGATTTCTGCCTTGAGTCCACATACGATGATGGTTTTGCCCATGCGTACAAGGGCGGAACCGTCTGCCGTAGATATGGATCCTGCGAGCGTTCATATCGAAGGAGTTGTCTTGCGAAAGAGAAGAGGACACACCGACGTTGACAAACACGTCTCGACATTCGTGCGGTTCGCGTCCATCTGGTCTGACGCCCTCTGCGAGAAATCGCTCGAGATACGCACTCGGATGGAGTCGCTGAAATATTTGTGCGCGTAACGCATCCGACTGAGCCGACATGACCCCAAAGACGACGGTCAAGGATCCGATATGGCAATCGGTCATTTGCATGGGATATCGCTAAACAGTCGACGCCGGGTACGTCTACCAGCATGTCTATGCCCCTAAAACCCCGTCACGATGAGGAAGATGACCTCGACGACCTCGACGGTGTGTTCTGCCTTTTGTCCACATTAACCGACGCTCACCCCACCACCAGATGTTCTCGATCAGTTTTCGCCACAGGCCCAGCCGACTTCCCCAACACCTCCACCTCCATCCACCTCCAGAAAACCAGTGGCGGATGGAGACCAAGGACTGCCTGAAGATCTATCTGCCGAGTTCGCAAAGCAGATGGAGTCACTGCTCAAAGGGCTCGAGATCGATCCCAAAGCCGAATTTGAGGGTGCGGACGGGGAGCGGGAGTTCGCGGCAGCCTGGGAAGCCATGCTTGTCGAGGGCATGGACGCCATGGCACCAACGGCGGATGCTGACCCGTCCAGTTCATCTTCGACGGCCCCCAAAGACAACGATTTCCAGTCCCGTATTCGCTCGACTATGAACAAGCTCAAGGAGAGCGAGTCGGGACTCAAGTCTTCTGATGCATCCACAAACGGCGATGGAGATGCCTTTGAATCGCTACTAACTCAGTTACAAGGCTTGGGGTTGAGCGATCTAGCTGGCAAGGGCGAGGAAAGCGAAGAGCATCTGCAGGGCGTGTTGGAAGCTATGATGGGTCAGCTCATGAGCAAGGACGTGTTGTATGAACCGCTCAAGGAGCTGAATGAGAAGGCGAGTATTCTTTTCGTTTGTCTCGCCCATCTGACCTTGAATCTGTTTAGTTTCCCGGATATATCGCCAAGAACAATAGCTCGATATCACCCGAAGACAAGAAACGCTTCGAGGCGCAAATATCGTGTATCAAACGGCTAATTGTCGAGTTTGAGGCCAAGTCCTATCTGGACGGTGACGAAAAGGCGCGTGAAAAGATCATCGAGCTCATGAGTGAGGTATGCACTTTTAGTTGCGTCTCGCACTGATAGTGGCTTATACGGTCGTATAGCTGCAAACGTACGGATCTCCGCCTGAGGAGATCATGGGCCCGCTTCCACCTGGATTTAGTATGGGTGTAGATGGACTTCCCAACATGCCGGACGAGTGCAAGATGAACTGAATGTTATATCTATGATATGTTTTATTAGATCAGTCACGTGATTACGCGATGAGCACGAGGTTATTGTTCGACTTTCTGTTCAACTTTCTGTTTGCTGTCGATATCCATGCGTACGCGTCTCGCACGTTCTCGCAGATCGGTCACCGCTAGCGACGCTGACGACGTCCACGGTGATGCCGACAATAACAATGCTCAACGTCGCCAGCCATTTCGCCCTCTCCAGCCGCTCACCCGCAACCGCTCACCCAAGTCCAAGGTGATAGCAACCCTCTCGCCCACTCCACCCAACAAGTCTACCCCACCACGCGAAGCCATCCTCACGCCCCGTGCCACTCCAAAACCCATCAGACGCAAAGCCTCGTCACGCTTAGCGCGCCCAACCACCAAAGTCAAGAGTGAGCCCCCCGAGACCCATATCTCCAAGGTGTGCCCGCCGTCGCCTTCAGACGACCCACTGCTCCTCTCGGGCACGCCATCAGGATGCGTTGGGATGGGGTCGAGGAGCCCACCGCTACGTGCACGCTTCACACCTGCTTTTTCATCCTCCCCGGCGGGCTCGGCGGGCGTTGGCTCTCCTGAGCTAATGTCTTTTGCAGCACGTCTCTCTGGCATTGGTACCACCTCTGGCAGCGTGGTACAACAAACAGATGCCTCCAGCTCAACAGACCAGCATGCACTCCCCATATTTAACGCACTCCGCACCGTCGAGGGCAGTGGCGCGTGGAGCGATTCGGACGACGATGAGTTTAACCTCACTGGCGAATATACGGGTAAATACAAGATTCTCAAGGTGCCCACCAAGGTGGGCCCACCGACTCAAGAGCGCTCCGAATCATGGGGTCGGCCTGTCAGTCCGTTTCCCTACAGTGAGATCATGGAGCGGTCACTGCCGCTCTCCGACGTTGCAGAAGAGGGGAGTTGGCGCGAGGGTGCTTTGGACGCGATGATGCCTTGTGGCGACGCGGATGCAAGCATATGGGAAGTGGCAACGGAACCCCCAGCTTCGGACGTGGAGCAGTCGCCGCCGCCGTCGGTGGAGTCAGAGGATGAGTTTGCCGACATAGACCGTGATTTTCCTGTGTTTGATGCGGATGCGGAATCTACCCAGGTTCTTTCCCGGGTGGAATCGTGTCAGCCTGTTCCGGATTCCGAACAGGCTACCTTGGAGGAGCAGGAGGAAGAAGATCAGGTTGATCGAGAACTTTCTGTTGCCATCGACGATGGTCCCGAGGTCCAACTCATCCACCAGCCCACTAACTCTATGGAAGGAGATATCTCGGACGATGAGAGTGATGTAGAAGGAGAAGACATTATCAAGATCACCAGCGAAGACCCCAAAGCGGCTGCTCGTGCTGCAGCCATTTTGAGAATGGTGGGTGGATTCGATCGCGTTTATGGAGTCGCTCTGAAGTACTTGGTTTAGCACGACTACGACTGTATCCTGGCTGCTGCAAAAAGGAAACGATCGGGTCGATCGACCAAGTCTGCTCGAAAACGGCGCAAGACAATTGAGAATGCGGGGATTTCCAAGTCATGTATGGGCTTGCGCAGTCAACAGTGGCAGACGCTTCAGAAGGTCGAAACGTCACCTGGCTCGCGCAGTCTACCCCTCCTTGAACTTTGGCGGGATGCAGAAGATAGCGTTTTCCTCGAACACCATTCAAAGAGCTATTGTGATACCTCGTTCACGTTGTCCCCATTGAAGCCGACGACAACACCTCTCCCCCTACTTCCGCCTTCCACAGGCGAATGGACACGTGAGTGCTGGAAAAGCTTGGACAAGTGCCTTGTCGCTGAGCGACTCGCCGTGGCGGCCGCACGCGGCCTTGCCACACACGTCTGTGCTGAGATGTACGAAATATCGAAAGACGCAGTCCTAGATCGATTTGCTCACCAACTCGGTGGGGATTCGGTTCTGACAAGCTTAGGTCCTGATTGGTCCAGGTGAGCTCGCATGACTCCCGTTTCGCGGCTGGTTCTCTCACACGCTCATATCGATGGTTCTCCAGGGATAATTTGATCTTGAGGTTAGACGTGTTGATCAAGAAGCAATCGCAGCGGGGATCGCGTGCATCGATATCGATGCCATCACGCGAAAACTCGCCCAACGCGACTGGATCGTGTCATCCTGGGTTGTTGCAAGAGGCGATGGCGCTTGCGCAAACGACTGAACAAGACTCGTTGTCATCGGTGCCAGAATCCACAATTGTCTCGGACGTGCGACAGATCAAGATGTTTTCGGAACCACTTGTACGACCTTTACCCCTGCCCTCTCCGGAACCAGGGTGGCTGTTCTGTCACTGGCGCAGTCCCATACGGACACCCTCACGGACGCCTGATCCGCGGTGGCCCCACCCCAAGGATCAGGTCCGCCTTCGACATACATCACCCTTGCCCAGATCGCTGATTCCCGTACCAATCCGACCGAAACGATTGATTGATTTGCGGCACCGATCACCAGCCAAGGACGATACAGATCTGGATCAAGCTGGACGAGTGGCGAGATGGAGTAGTGGGTGTAGCGTTAGGGAATTGGTGAGGCAATTTGAGAGTTTGGATAACGAATGATAGGTGATTGGTTCTGTCTATCTGTGGGGATTTGAAATGGCTAGTTTGGAATATGTTTATCGGATGTATGTAGGCTTTTTTTGTTGTCCGGATTGCAGATGTATGGAATCGGTTCTTGGAGCAGTTGGAGTAGATAGACACATTATACGTAGTCAAAGCATATATTCATTTTCACTACGAGAAAGGGTCCTTATACTGCAACATTCCACCGAGATATTGATATCCAAGAGAATGCGCGCTAGTTCGCACAAGAATACAAGTACAAAAGGTTGCGGAAGAGGGGATCAGAATGTCACCGTTCAGATACGAAATGTTAGGCAGGTCCCTTGCTCGCGCCATGAGGTGAGTGGGAAAGCTTGTCCATAAACGCGGTAAACCCGTGTTTCTCCTTGGAGTTGGCCCTCGAACCGGGGTCACGCGACCCAGAGCGGGTGCGAATATTGCCCGCGCCGCCACGCCCGGTCGATTCAAACTCGCCGACATGGTGTGTGATGCGCTCGATGGCAGGCTCATGGGCGCTGGTCATGTTAGCAGCACCGCCTCTGCCCGTCGAGTGGCTACATATATATGCATACGAGGTCAGTCGGGGTACTTGGCAACGAGGTGACACTGACAGTGACAGTGCGTCGTGATGCGCGCGTCGCCTCCTTTCCTCTTCGTCTAGCGTTTCGGGCATGAGGGTGCTGCCCGCGTGCATGTTGCCCGTGCCGCCACGCCCGGTGGAGTGCATCACAGGCACCGGACCTCGGGAGTGAGAACGCGAACCGGTTATGTTCCCAGCGCCGCCACGCCCCGAGGAGTGCTGTAACCGGACGGAACTCACGTTGAGATGCGTGTGTGCTGGTGATGTAAAATGTTACTTACGACCGTGGTCACCTCGGCACGCTCGCGGACGAGTCTGGCTTCGTACGCAGTCTCGGAAGCGTCTTCCGAGATGCTAGGCTGAGGGTCTCTGGAGGGGGAGCGGATGTTGCCCACTCCACCGCGTCCAACAGAGAAGACCTGGTCGACAGATGAATGAGGTTAACAGGACAGATATGCAAGGAGGGAAACGGACCCTGTCTGGGTGAATGGCAGCGTCACGGCCACGGGAGAGGGAGAGGTCGTCTGAGCCATCTATGGAGCGGGTATCACGAGATTGAGAAGAACGTCTGATGTTACCTATACCACCTCTACCAGAGGATTGCTGAGCAGGGTGAGAATGAGAGATAGCAAACGAGCACGAGGACCAGACTTACAAAGGCATCGCGTCCCCTCGACACGGAGCGACGGTCTGGGTCGTTGTCTGCCATCAGAAGCCAGTCAGCAGGATCTGGATAATGACGACGATCTCTTTAGAATAGGAAGGTTAACGCTAGGTCTTATCTTTGCCAAGTGCCTAAGCGTTATCGTTCAACAGGGGCTTATCGGGAGTGGAGGCCTTATCTCTGACCTCCGCACGCACGCACGAGACTTTAAATACGCCAACGATATGGAAACGTACCTGGCTTGTCCACCAACGTCTCTGCCTCTGAAACGTTATCACGCCCCTCGAAAGACAATGCCTGTGTCACTCTAGCCCCAATGGCAGACATTTGCTGGGAAAGGCTTCTGTGCGGGGATCTGCCAGAGGTGGTCTCGGATGATGGGGCTGCCATAGCTGTCCTGTCATTTGGGCCCATCTTGGTTTAAGTAGCCGGGCTAACACTGGTACGTGTACAAAAATGAGCCAACGTGCGTAACATATTGCGCGCACGTAATTTGCAAAATTTCACTTTTTCTAGTCGTGCCTGGACGTATGTCTGCCACATAACATTTGGTGGCAGCTGCCCAGGAAGAGCCCAATCGCGCCCACCCTCTTCGCCATTCCAGCTACCCTACTTGGCTCAGAAGTTGCTTCTATGACACTGACTCTTCTCCCCACCTATTATTGCGCCATTCCTGATCGCATGACAGCCCATGAGGTGACATCGGCGTCAGTTGGCCATTGGCTTTTTACCTATTCACTTACGTTCCCAGTTCCTTGACGGACTTCCCGCGTCAGAAGCACCGTACGCAGTCGTGCTCGCTATTATCAAACTCACTGGTTATAGGAGGAACCGGCAAACGTTCGCATCCTTGTTGGACACGGCGACAAAAGAAGCCAATCCACTCGAAACCCCGTCACTCCAGGCAGGCGCAACGAGCATATTTAGAACGTGATTCCATCCACACATCTCGTTTTACATCCCCTAGATCCATCGGAATACACGTCATTTTGCAGCGCGGTGTCCATAAGAATCGTGCCTGCTAACGCCACAGGCCACAAGCATAATTCACTCAGCTGTGGAGATTTTGGTCCTTTGGTAGGCAGCTTCTTTTGATGCTTCTAATATGGAATAACACCCTCTTTTTCCACCAGAACATCTCAAGCGCTATTCCTTTACTAGTACGTTCTTGCTCAGCTGATCCATCACGGCGACTACAAACGTGAAATATTCAACGTCAATGAGCTGCCCACCTTACACTGACCGACATGCACGTTCAACCTATAAGGAGTAAACCGCTGGATAGAATGGGGTTTTCTACATGGAACGGGGTACTATCTGGCTGTGCTTAACCTGCGGCAAACGGTTACTAGTCTACGGCCTCAGGGTAGCAACTGGACGGAACTTCGTATATCCCATATTGGTGTCATAAAGCCCGACAACAGCGAGCCGATTTATTCCGGTGCGGTAGATCCGGCTTAATTCTCTGGATTCGGGTTCCTGACAAAACGTTATAGGTTAGAGAAATCCGCGGACACGGTATTGTCGACAGCAGAAGGTGGTAGATCAGATAGGAGCGAAAGACGTGATGTTTGGTTGTCAACACACGATAGTTTCAGTGTGAACTATGCTTGATTTTACGTGTTTCATCGTACAAAATCGACGACGGTGTCGTGAAAAGGAAGGGAGCGACAAACTCACATTCTCCGCTTCACGCCTGGAGTGGTGGTCACATTCACGAACCTATGCAGATAATCAGTCCTTGTCGGGAGAACAAACGCATCAAACACACCTGCGGTTGTAGAGCTCGCGCTTCTTGGCGCGACCAGTTGATGCCTTGGACTTTTCCTGTGTTTCAACCTTTGGTGTCTGTGATTTGACCTTTCCAGCCCGCGCAAGGGACCCATGGACTAGATGGAAATTCGAACATGGGATAGGATATGGGAGTGTTGCAGGGCGCACCTTTGCCCATGCTAGATGGAAACAACCAACAAAGAATTTGTGGCTGTGGTGCTGTACAGTTTCACCTGCCGGCAACTTCCGACACGGTCAACCGGATTGGGTAAAATTGGTGTATTGTCCAGTCCAGTCCTGGGCACAAATAAATTATCTTGTCTCGCCCTTTCAGGCATACAAATTCACCGTTACGCACACAGAACTCGGTTGCGACTATCATGATTAGTGAGACTCAATTCGAAATGCAACAAGGGAGAAGCAGAAAACAATCAAACTCGATCAAGGTTACTGACACCATGCGAGACAAGAGCAGCATGAGTAGTTAACAGGCTCGCCTCAAGCAACAAAATCTATCCCCTCGTCTCTCTATTCTTCATTCTTCGTTCATCGTATCTTGCTCAGGCACTCCGTAAAGGAGCATCGTCGCAAAGTCCTGTGGTCTCGACTCGTAAATTTAAATTGTGGCGCGAACTTTGTGGTCCCCGGCAACCACTGCCGCTTCGGCGTGGGTTGCTGTGGACCCAGACTTTGCACAGTTATCGCGCTGAAGTTCCCTTTTCAGATATAATGGTTGTCGTAGGGTCTTGTCATCAGATTAGCTTGTCCGTCCTGATTCAGTCCCCTTGACATGAATCGCGCCATCCCTCTTGCGGACTATAGGAGGAATTTAAATCCGAGCTAGGAAGCCACTCCTCGAGTAGATGATTCCGCTGGCACATCTTGTAAGTATCAGCCCTACGAAATGCTTCACCTCTCTCACCATTCCGGGTTCAAGAAAGCAGTGGTCCATCTACGGTCTATATTTACTGGTTCGATTACATTAAGGAGCGCAGATTTGGTTGACGCTTTACGGCCTTACCGAACGCGGAATTCGGTCGGTTGTTTGTGGTTCCGAGGTTCATAGCACAAAAAGACATGAGATCATGCGAAATAGGAATGACAAGGAATAGACGAGCGCGGGCAGCAGGACTCGCCCATCTTGTCTCTCTCCTCTTCATTCATCATGTCCGGGTTCATAGCTCTTATTAGTTCGAAGCTCAGTAGATCGTGTTCAGAAGTCCCTAATAGCAAATAGGAAACTGATGACATGGTTATTGTCTATGTAGGTCCAGGTCTCTGGTTGCCTTATGTTGGTTCAATGTTGAGCGGCGCAAACTGTCACTTCACTGATTTCAGATTATCGTACTCGTATCTCGTCCCTAGTCCACATTCAACGCGAATATTGATACGTCTTTCAATATATGTTATATTTCGTGCAGCTTGATCTTGATCCATTTGACTAGAGTATTTCCCTATCGTGTAAATATTGAAAGATGCGTAGCCTCGCGTATTAGTCAGCTCTCACGTGAGAATTCACCTGACCTGCTCACAAAGTAATTTTGACTTGATTGCTAACTTTGCTTCGACGATCATGTCTGCTCAAAAAACGTCGTGGGCGGACGATGTAGATGAGCTTGCAGAACCCCTCAATGACTACATTGACGAGAATGGAATACGCGTCGTGATCGAGTACGCCATCAATGATGAGGGTAAAAAAGTTAAAGTGAGCATGACTAAACCGATCGATGATTCCGAGTGACCGATCGTTTGGTACAGATCACTCGCAAAATCAAGCGAACGCTCCAAAAATCGGTCGTGGAGCATACCGTCGCCGAACGCAAAAAATGGGCGAAATTTGGCAAGGAAAGGGGGAACAAGGAGGGCCCCGATCGTGCGACGACGACCGTCGGTGAGAATGTCGTACTAAAATTGACCGCAGGGAGCAAGGTGCGTGTACTGTGATATAAGCCGCTGATAGACGACCCCGACACGTGCACACGATCCAGTCTGCTGAGAGTGAACCAACGATCGAACAAAATATCAAGACGGAGCTTGCGAAAGCGGGTGCTGGCAAGGTCGTATGTCGGTTGTGTAAAGGCGACCACTTTACGGCCAAGTGTCCCTACAAGGACTCCCTTGCTGGTCTTGAGACGGCGGAAATCCCACCAATAGATAATCCCGCTGCCGATACGCCTCCCGCCCCGTCATCGGGTAGCAAATATGTCCCGCCGTCGATGCGCGCGGGAGCTCGTGGTCCTGGGGAATCTATGAATCGCCCTGGCGGAGCCGGTTCGCGGGAAGACCTCCCGACGCTTCGTGTTACGAACATTTCAGAGGAAACACAGGAAAACGATTTACGCGAACTCTTTGGTACATTTGGCCGTGTGGCGAGAGTCTATGTGGGCCGGGATAGAGAGACAGGTATTGGGAAAGGTTTTGCATTCGTCAGCTTTGAGGATAAGGCGGTCGCACAACGTGCGATGGAAAAGCTGAACGGGAAAGGTTATGATAATTTGATTCTAAGCGTGCAATGGTCCCGTGAGTGGTAGACGCTCCTTGTCTTGTTTCTGCATTCACAATCATGTTTTAGAGCCACGACCAGACGGGCGATGACCACGTTTTGTTGAACATACTAGAGGCATACTTGTGTATGATCGAGTCCACCGTATTGTATTCTGATCAAATCGTCCATTAACTGAAACGAGCGGCGCCGGTGAAGAGTCACTAGCCACTGCGTATACATGCTTTTAAAATTTCGGGGCACTTGTACCAGGTGCTCAAGCGCTCAATATTAATGGTGGCTCAGTGGCACACAACCTGCTTGACTCCAAACCGCCGTGACCGACGAAGCTTGACAAAAACTCAGATGCAACAGCGCAATGTAAAAGAGGCCCTCCCAGCCATCTACGTCGTATCTGAAGAGCTAATAAGGGTAAGTGCGAAGCGACTTGAAAGACGAACGAAGTCGAACCATGTCCGAGTTCCATAAATGCAAAATAATTCATCGTCGCGATCCTTCCGTTTGACGCTGATCTAGAAAACCTACCCAGGCATCTTCTCGCTTGCCTTCGAATAGAAATCGTTCCTTGTTGGTACACTCCCTTGTCAAGGCATTTGGCATGCAGTCACTCGCTTCGAACGGTCGAAAGCATATCCGATTCCTTCAGCCTCGTAGAGCTATCACAAAAGAGCTCTTGGCGTATCATACGCGCGACTACCTTGATTACGCATTGAATGCCTCCAACGACTACCAGGAGTCACCTCAAATGACCGAGTTTGGGCTCGAAGACGTGCGTATTATATGTATTATATTTCGTCCCGTTGTTGCACTTAAGTTCGCGTCACATATGTGGAGTAGGATTGCCCGCCGTTCCAAGGCCTGTACGACTACATTCCCTTAGTCGCAGGAGCGACGCTGACCGCCGTCGAGGCCATCAAGGATAATCTCTGCGACGTGGCCATGTGTTGGGATGGAGGCAGGTCGGTTTTGTTTCCCTGCATCCGCACCTTCTTTATGGTCCAACCTATTCCAGACACCATGCGCAAAAGTCACACGCATCTGGGTTTTGCTATGTTGCTGATTGTGTCCTGGCTATCCTTGCTCTGAGACACATTCCGCCTCCTTCGTTTTCGGTCATGTTAGCTCCACGCCGGTCGCGTGTAATGTACCTTGACTTGGATCTGCATTTCTCCGATGCGGTTTCGCATGCATTCCACAACCCCATTTCCACCACGGTGTCTCAGGTTTTGGTAAGAAAAAGTTGATGTCCCTCGTCCGATGTGAACCCTTAGATCAGTATTGTGCGTTTATCTAGACGTTCTCGATTCATCACGCCGCGCCTGGATTTTTTCCGGCGTCTTCCCTTTCTGCGTTGCCAGACCCAGAAGATGCCTCATTCGACCCATTTATCCTATCTCTTCCCCTCCAACGAGGGGCTTCCTGTCGAACGTTTGCACGCATATGGCCCGTCCTCGAGCGGATCAAGGACATATTCCGGCCCGACTTTATCATCGTCCAATGCGGCGTGGACGGACTTGCAAACGATCCTATGGCAACGTGGAACTGGTCGATCGGTGGCGAAGGATCTCTCGGGTGGTGTATTGAATGCATCGTGCACAGTTGGTCGGGGAAGAAGCTCCTTCTTGGAGGTGGTACGTGTCACTAAAGTCTGTCATCGTGAAATGGCCAAACATCACTTCAAGGAGGATATAATTCCCCAAACGCCGCACGTGCTTGGACATTTTTGACTTCGGTCGTGGTACGGTGACTTGTTCTGGGAATGTTGATCTTACGACCTTGGGTCTTACTTATAGGCTGGCAGACCACTCTCTCTCGATGCAGAGATCCCAGACCACGGCGCGTTCCCGTTGTATCAACCCTCTTTCACTCTCGATGTTCCCGCTGGTAATATGCAAGATCAAAACTCGGACGAATACATCCAACACATCGAAAAGATTTTTGGAAGAGTTCAGACAGCGTTACAGCAACGATTGTCCATGGAAAATTAGTTCTAGTCACCCGACCCTTTCTTTGTTCCGTATGTTCGTAAATGCAAAACTGAGGCATGTCATGGGACCACTCCACCCGATGTACGTGGCTAATACCCTAATCAGGTCTTTACTTGTGGGATGGTAGGCGCACGGCCAAGCTTGGTGCTATCAGGAAGCCGCTCGTGCTTGCCAGTCTATGAATCATAGTGACGAGCCCACGTGGTTTGGCGATGCAAGGAACATGTCATAGCAAACAAGTTGCAGAGAACAAGTGCTTGGAGATGGCGGATCAGGATCTATCGATCATGTGCGTAACCTCCCAAAACGACGTGTGGTAAGCAATATTTTTGGCGCAAGGTCCTTGTTTTGGAGCCGAACTCAAGAGTCTGGTCGGACAAGACGCCAGGAGCCTGATGCGACACTGGGACACACAAGTCCGACGCAGCTGCTGTCCCGACGGTTGACGGTAAGAATTGAGTGAAGATCCAAGTTTGACATGATTTCACGATTTTCGGCATCTGACAAGAATCTCAAACAAGCTCAAGACATAGGGTGGAACGTGGATTTACATTCAACTTGCCGACCGAGTCTGAGTGCGCCATGGTTCCCTGACTGACCAATTGAGCGATGTCGATCGCCTTCGTGTCATGAATATTTCTGACCCATTCTTTCACTCTTCCCCCGTATTTGGACGCCTCTACATATCTGGGACCTTGTAGGGTGATCTGGCCATCGAGCTTACAGTAATGACTTCTATTTTAATGTCCCTGTCTCCCCCTCAACATCTTGGCTAGTAACATGCAAAATCAAAGTTCAAAGTTCAAATAACACATGGAACACACTGATGAAACATCAATTGTTCAAGCCCTATCATACGACGATTGTCCGGGGACCAAGAAGCCAATACAAGAAGTCTAACCATCCCTCTTTTTGTTCCGACGTTAGAATACGTACTTGAAAGATCCTACCAGGTTCGTTATCTGGCTTCTTTATGCGAGGTAGATGGTCAAGGCATTGACGCTCCAGGCGGGAGCGGTGTAATTGAACGTTTGAGCAGACGACAAGGCGGATATTGTCGGAACGACTGCGCCTGGTGTCGTTGGGGAGTTATTCGCATCCTCCGGCCCAGTGATCATGGTGACGGTCCTGACACGATTGGACACCTCGAAAGGTAACACAAAGGTCATTGTTGCAGACTCAGTATCGTAGTTGACCACCTAGAACTTATCGTTTAGAGAGGATCCTGTGATCTACGTTTCCACACGTGCCTTAATAAAGATGACATTAAGATCGGTGTCGCGGGTGACACTCCAGTGCAGTGTTCCGCCGTTTGTTGGCAGCGTACTGGGGAAATATTCGGTACCTCGATGGGTGCTAAAGAGCTGTGCTCGAACGTCAACGTTAGCCGTTAAAAGGCCACGAGGCAATGGAAACACCGTACCTGTTGGACATAGTAGCTAGTCGAAGGGTAGACATTCAAAGCACTGTTGGATACAAATGTTTTGATCACTGATATTGGCAAGGTAACTCTTCTGAGACTTACTCGAAAGCGATAGGGTTAGGTGTCCAAGGCTCGTGTTAGTGGTGGTGATGGGAGAATGTCGTGAGACTTACCCATTGATAGCCGTCAATGTTCATCAGGAGCGGCGCGTAGGAAGCAGCAAATACAATGTCTGCATTCCTCTCGAGGCCGGTCATGTAAGCGGCCTCTCCGATAGAGCCTGCGGTAACAATACATGTATTACTTACGGGATATGGAACAACAACTCACTTTGCACAGTGGGATACATGAGACGACCGTTACTACCAAAGACGTTGGATTCGTCGGTAGAAATAGCAGAGTATTCACCCTGGAAAATTATGAGTGTCTCAACATGGTTTACATCATACACGCTACCTCAGTGAAAGTAGTAGGTACCATTCCGCTAAGTATTAGGAAAGTGACTAACAAGAAGAGACGAGACATTTCATCTGCTTACCACAAACGCATCGTAGTAAAATGCGTTCGCAACAAAGTAATCTATTCAACGCATAATTATGTGCGATCCGGACATAAAAGCCAACATACCAGGTGTCTGGTAGACATGGAGGTCATATTGGCTCGGAGCAGGAACCAAGATGGGGTTGAATGGAAGGGTGGTAGCGATAAAGCCTTGTCAAAAAGGCTCTGTTATGTTAAAACAGTGGCGTTGAGCAAATACATACAAAGTTGGGGGAATGCTGCACTCAGGTTCCCTGCGAAGTCTTGCCAGCGGTAGACGTATCTGGCAGTGGACATTTATGTGAGTGCGGCAAGTCAATGTGCGCAACGGATCCCCTCACGATTCGGATGAGAAGAGGTCTTCATTACCAATCTCTACGTAGGTGAGATTGAAAGGCTCAGGATGACCAAGCGAGGCACGAAGGGCAGCTTTGAAAGTAGATGCAGATTAGATGTGCTTTACATAAAAATAACTAGCACCTACCTCATTGATTATTTGCTGGGTCGCCGATCACAAAGTTGATCTGGTCGGCAGCACTTTGAATGTAGGGGGCCAATTCGTCTTCGGGGACACTCTGGCCGCCAAGAGAGTAGCCTATGGTCAAGGTCTCAGAAACAAGAGCCATGCTTGTCAAGTCTGACAAACCTGCCCAGACTGCCATGATTGGCTCCATGCCCAAATCCTCGCACAAATACATGTACTCAAGTAGCCCAAGACCGCTATTATGCAACAATCGATTAGTCAACCTAGGGTCGCTGAACAGGGGCCACCCACTCCGTGTTGATATAGCCCCAGCCTCCCATGCGACCTATTAGCAACGATGAACGAAGGGAAACGAATTGAGGACAGACGCAGACCAGGTCTATCAATAAGGGGACCAAGAGTCGCATCCCACTGCCATCTAGTCGCCCATGTTTGTCCCTGAGGGACGTCTGCTCAAGGAATCTACTATTTGATGATCGTTGAATTTACCTCCTATAGAGGATATCAGAATGGTGACTGATTGACAATTAGTTGATCAGTACTAAATTGTTGCCACCGGGAAAACGGAAGAAGGGCCCATATCATACAGGGTCTATATAGTGTTGTCAACAGAAGGCTGGTCACACAAATGAAGATGAAATGCGCACTTGCACGAGGTCAATTCTTAAGCCGTTTGGGCGACCTTTGAAAGTAGGGGGAAACAAGGAAAGCATTGCAAAGTTGATAGTCTGGCCGGCCGCACGGGCGCCATCAAAGGTGACTGTGAAGCTGTTCCCTGTGGATACGAGAGATGATGTCGGTGTCAAAGACAGTGTGACTTGCTGCCATGCCGTCTGTGATCCACTGATCAATGCTGAAGTCGAGGCATAAACTTGACCTGCAGCGTTCTGCAGAGCAATGATGACTGTTCCATCGAATGAAGATGCCACGGGAAATTTATAGTAAAAAGAGGCATTGTATGTCCACTCTGAATTCACCTGGGTCCCTGATGGCACAGCATAAATAAAATCCAACACAAAGGGAGACGACCCAACCGTAATAGCCTTCATTTGCGAAACCAACTTGTCCAGAGGCATCTGGTGGGATAACTAGCTGGAGGGAATTTGGGAGAGATGAAGAAATAGGGGACGGATCAGCGACTACATTGATGTCAGCCCCGTTTATCGCGTTCCAGGCATAGAGTGCTGCAGATGTATCTGTACAGTCGTTAAGTAAGGTCAGAGAAATATTCACTTGGCGTAACTTGCTGGAAAGCTCGGTTTTGGAGTACTGAATGAAGATCAGTCAGGTCAAGTTCACAACACGATGTAACTGTACCAACATTCCGCGTAAATACCACCGTCACCACTCTAAACGGGAATAAGCAGAGCCCTCGCGTTCATACGTGATGACCTTACATGCTGCCAGAAGGTTGTTCTACACCCTGTTTGTTGATGAGAAAGTCGACACTTACGTTAATATCCTGCCCGATGAAGAGCCGGCGGTGTGTTTGACGGCTACATGTAACAACGTTTAAAAAGGCACACCTCGAACATCTGACCATCTGTACGGAGTCATCAGCGATACCAATGGGAAAACTGCCCTAACGTACAAAGGAGTGGAGGAATAGCATGACTTGCAGTTCCACTTACGGTGACCGCAGTTATGGCGGCCGCAGAACTGGCAAGAAGAATGCTAGCTATAATACCGAGATTGAGGAATTGGGGCAGCATCTTTCGGAGTACACCAGGGCACGAGGAAGGCACTGGAGTTCCGCTGAATAGTTTATATATGCTGCCAGGCGGTCTACGCCGAGCGACGGACATCGTGGGCACATGAGGTTGGGCACACTATACCAAACTCTACAGTGGACCCTCGTGACAGCGCCGCACAACTACGCACTATTTGATGAGTTTCACCATAGGGTTCACGAGAAGTTTAATGAACCACGGGTAAAAAGTGGAGCTGGTACAATCCCAAAAACATACGGAACGAAGGTGATAATATTCCGTGAAGGCTGCATAGATAAAGCAGCTTTTCCTCATCAGCTCAGTCAACGAGACGTAGTACAAACTCACATAGATGATATCAGTCTTCAGCCAAGTTCGGATGCGGTGCCAAGTTATATTCGGTGGCTGTGCAGAGTGGATTTAGGTTTATGTAAATTTAAAAACACCTTGTCTTCCTCTCCTGACCTGATACATATCTTGGATTCGGACGCGTCTTTAAAAGTCGTCCGGCGCACGAGAAAGGCTGGCCAGCTTGCTATGTCGTCGCGATCTGTGTAATATATTCTCTCTATTCATTCCTCGTTCTTGCACATTTCATCGGTCGTCCATCGTTTCTTCAATGCTCTGGCACGCGTCCGTGTTGAGCACAGCGTCTTCGGATACTGAGCCAACCGTGGTA
Organism: Austroboletus festivus; assembly: GCA_038088875.1. Classification (NCBI taxonomy): domain Eukaryota; kingdom Fungi; phylum Basidiomycota; class Agaricomycetes; order Boletales; family Boletaceae; genus Austroboletus; species Austroboletus festivus. The sequence goes on along the minus strand of JBBPJU010000001.1, from coordinate 99,834 downwards.
ATCACGTTCGATTCCGCCAAGTACATATTCAACGTTGGCGAGAATACCACTAGAGCCTTTTTGCAGAGCCGGCAGAACTGGAAGAAAACGCGCGCCTTGTTTCTCTCTTCTGCGGGTACCCAACGTGCAAGTGGTCTCCCTGGTACGGGATTCTCGCCTAGATTACGCTTAACGCTGATTTTTACTCTTTTCGAAGGATTTTTCATGACTTTGGCAGACGCAGGCCAGTCCCAGATTCAGGTCACTGGTCCATCTGGGCTCTTGCATTTAATGGCTTCTATGCGAAAGTACACTTACCGGTAAGCATGTTGACATTCATATATCCAATCCGTAATGATGTTTTCTACTAGCGATAACCTAATTGTCACTCCTACTGAAATCCCACTCGTCCAGTCATGTACGGAAATTGAGGATAAGCCTGTGTACAAGGATGAAAATATATCTGTTTTTGCGCTTCCGGTTTCCCCCTTGGAGTCATCGTTGCAAGCTACAAGTCCTCGCTGTGACGCGGCAGGCTCGTTGAAACGGAAACGCGAAGACTCCCCTGAGCAATCATCCAAGCGATCATCGAACCAACATGATTCTGGTCCACGAGTAAGCGATATCATGTCGATAATAGATGACTTGCGCAAGGCTGCATCTACGCCGGATTTCAATCCTACTTTGTTGACCGGGGAGATGGCTCAAGCATGGCGGCGGCTTGTTATACAGTCCATGTTTCCCGCGTCTCATGTGTTGTCGACAACTCCGAAGCAGAGTAATCCAGGAAAAAAATCCAAAGAAATGCGCAGGGCGAAGGATGACAGTGGCAACAATGTAGAAACCTCGCCTACACAGGTTTCTTACATGCCAAAGTTCAATAAACCCCTGCCAGTGCCTGAACAAACACATGTCGGTTCTCGTAACCCGGAACTCAAGCCAACAATTGCTTATGCCGTTATGGGGCCGCGCATACGCGGAAAATTTGACGGACGAAAGGCTGCCGAGTTGGGTCTACCTCCCGGCCCATTACGCGCGAAACTGGTCAAAGGAGAGAGCGTGACGGTGCAGGTCAAGGATGAAAACGGTAACCTAGCCGATCGTGAAATAAAACCAGAGGATTGTATCGGAGAGAGTGTAATTCCAGTGGTGAGTCCAGTCGCATACTCATAGAAAACAAAGTAAACTCGCACAGGTGGTGCTATTCTTGGACACGCCAACCTTGTCCTATATCCCTGCCCTGATTTCAAGCTTTACCGATTCTTTACGCTTTACTAAATACCTGTGGAAATACGCCAAAGACTCCCAAGAACATCGGGTCCGAGGAATATTCCATCTGTGTGGAGATGGCGTCCTTGAAGATGAACGTTACAAGTCATTCATGCACGAGTTTGGGCCCGAAGTCCATGTATGTGCCCGGATTCTCTGAGTTTCTGTGTTCCTCATCGTACACGAGCATATCGTCGCTTCGCGCAGACATCTCCCGAATCCAGTGACGTTCACAAGCGCCGCATATAGCCAGCTTCGACTAAACCAGCTCGACCCTGTTATATTTCCGATACATGCGTATTCGTGTACTGCTGACCAGACTATTAGCGGTGTGTATTGATTGCTTTCTTGCGTTGAAGCAAAGTTGACTCGCCTCCAAAGACGTTCCTGGACTGCCCGTTCGCGTGACGGCAATGCAAAAAAATATGGTGATCAAGTTACACCCACCGCACCCGCCATCTCTAGATCCAGATGCAGGAAAGAACGATCTTTTCCATCCTGCAGTATTATCTAGTTCTCCGTTGGTTTTGCCAGAGGCAACACAGAATAGCTTTGCAGATGCTAAATCTTACATTGCTCAGGCAAAGCCAACAGAAATGTGCGGCGGTGATGTGACGATATGTCCACTGGGAACGAACAGCGCTATGCCTAGTAAATATAGAAACGGTGAGTCCCGCGTGCTCCCGCCCAACTACTCGATTTCTGGCTTACGCATTTCTCAGTATCTGCGACACTGATACACATCCCGAACCGCGGTTACGTATTGCTGGATGCTGGGGAAGGTACATGGGGTCAGCTCGCTCGCAAGTATGGAGATGACCCCGAGTCGCCATCGAGCGCATGGCACGTCCTTCGCGAGCTCAGGTGCATCTTTATCAGTCACATGCACGCTGATCACCATATCGGACTGGCCAAGCTCTTGGCCATGCGACAGCGCGTAAGCCATTGCACTGCACACGGCGTTATCGAACCCTCGGGCGCTAAATACTCGTTTAGCTGAACCCGCCCTGCGAGATGCCTCTCTACATCGTTGGTCACGACCATGTGTTCCTGTACCTGCGCGAATACACCGCGCTCGAGACGCTCGGACTTGCACCGCATGCCAGAAGCCCTGTCGTGCCCATCTCGGTGGACGCGATCCACTGGAAAAACAATTTTACCTCGCCCCGAACGCAAGAAGCTTTTCGCAGGTATGGCGTTGTTATTACGTATCATCGTCCTGCTTTGACGAGTTCACTTCGTTGAATGTTGACTCCTTCTGGATCGGTTATCGGTCTCAGTTGCATCATCGCATGCCACGACATGTGCTCCGGGCTTGGCCTGGAAAGCTTCCAAACCGTGGATGTGACACATCGTACGAGTTGTCACGGCGCCATTCTCAAGCACACGGATGGCTGGAGCATCGTGTACGTGCCTGATGTCTCGTCGCATTCACTTACTTACACGCCCCAGGTACTCGGGTGACACCATCCCTACGCAAAAATTGGTGCAAGCGGGCGAAAACGCGACACTCCTCATCCATGAAGCGACAATGGCGGATGATCAGGCAGAGATGGCTGCTGCCAAGATGCACAGTACCGTTGGTCAGGCAATCGATATCGGACGAAGGTAACCGCAGATCATTTGTCTATTCAATCAGACGCTTGCTCATTCCAGTCGGCAGAATGAAAGTGCGCAACGTTCTTCTTACCCATTTTTCGGCGCGGTACCCCAATGTGCCCCCCTCGGTCGCGACAGATCACCGTCCCGGAGACCCCACCGTTGCGATTGCCTTTGACCACGCCCAAATTCGGATCGGCGACATGTGGAAGATGAACGCGTACGTCCGTGCGATCGAGCAGAGCTTCACGGACCTCGAAGACGAACCCGAGACGGGGCAGATAGAGGTTGATATCCCATAATCAATATAGACAGTAGCCAATAGTCGGTCGTAAAAGTAACTAGTGGTCGTGTCACGTAGCACAGAGGGTCTCTAGAGACGCAATAACGGTGCGCGCAACGTGGTCGCCCTGCTTGTCCCATGTTTGAGTTGCCCTGCGCCGATCAGCCTGAACAGCCTGATCCGCTTCCGGTGTAGCCCGTGGCGACGCCGACGGCCGCGGCAAGGTATCATTATATAGATCCAAAAACGAGCGGCAGTGGCCAATGAGGGACTGTATCCGCTCAGAATGCGATATACCTGGCAGCGTCGACAAGACGACGCTCTGATTAGCGGGATTGTCCCTAATGAGCAAGCCCAGGAGAATCGCCGTGTAGCCCCGTAAAAAGGTATATTCGGGCGGATCTTCAGGGTGGTGATCGGCGTATTGGGCATGTAGGGTGGCAAAACATGCCAGGACCGATGTTTGGTCGGGGCAATGACAGCTTGAAATGCAAGCACGGGTACCAGGGCACGCGGGATTGATTGCTACATAAAAACATGATTAGTTGGCAGGCATATCATTTCAGGTGCGGCAGCTTACATTTTATTCTGGAAAGTGTTGCCACGGGTGGGCTGAGCGTGGCCCAATTCATGACCAGTCCCAACGCAAGACAAAGGAGATCGAATGCCTCGATCGAACTTTGTTGGGGTTCGGCACACCGGGATGCTGACCACCGTGCTTGAGACCGCATTGCAATCATCGCGGCAAACGGAAGCGCGTACGGAACGTCCGACGCTGCGCTACACCACCAAGGATCGTTGTGCGACAAAAGGGTGAGTACGCGCATAGCGCCACATAGACACCTGCGCGCTGAGGGAGCATGCGTCAGGCAGGGAATTGAAACGGTGAACATCGTGCGTGACAAGACCTACCGATGTCCATCTCTTGTTCGCTATCCGTTGAGGAACTAGCAGAGGCGACGCAGAGTGACATGAGCTCTGACGTGAATCCGTCCAGGTGGGATAATCCACTCGAAGAATGGTCGTCTAGCGAATTGGCGGAGGACCAATGTCCAAGGAGGTGTGAGTCGAGAAGGCGAAGACATGCTTCAATGTGGTAAAGAGATGGTATGCTACTTTGACTTGGGGCGATGGAAGGTAACAAGGAGAGACTGGATTGGTACGCAGCGATACGCGGCTCCAAGAATTCCAGCTCCGCCCTCAAGCTGGCAAGCAACGTTGGCAGATGGTGGTCTGCCAAAAGTGATGGGGGCAATGAGGCGAGAGAGTGCGAGATGAGGAAGCGTGCCGAGGGCTGCACCACATCAGACCGGGGACGATACGAATCCGACCTGGGACAAACCTGGTTCACAGAAAACAAACTGGACTCGTTTGACACCAATTTTGCAAGCAATTTAAGCTGAGCAAGTACGTCTTAGTTCCTTGCTTGGATTCCAAGTTCAAAAACTAGGCTAACCGCGGCGATTTCCGCTTGCAATATACCATGTGATTTGAGGTCGTTATCCGAGCTACTTGCAAGAACCGACGTGAGCACGTCTTTCCTATGGTCCAAGGAACTCAATATTTCGACAAGAGTGGATACAAATTCCTTTTGCTGAGCTACCTCGATGAGTGTTCGGGGGTCTCTCGCAGCTAGGGCAGCAAAAAATGCGACGGTAGCATCAAAGATCTAGTGCACAGTTACGAGTCGACACCGAGGGATCCAGACAAGAGCGTACCTTGTCGGTAGATCCGGCCCGGGCTCCCCGGAATTTGTTCCAGGTGCGACTATAAAAATCTGATGTTTTCGCCCGGCGGTTGAAACTGGGATCACACAGCTTGTTTACGATTTCAAGCGCGCTATCGTCATACGTCGGGACATGTTCTGAGAAGAGGGCACGACTACGCACCTAGTTCTTCGCAAGCCAATGGCACTTGAGCAGTCGAGGCCTTCGAACAAGTAACCGACTTCGTCGAGGAATCTTCTGCTCTCACCCTTGCTTCTGAGTTCAGTGATGCTCTTTAGATCGTTCATCATACCGGCTGGGAGCGAGAACTGGGAGACGTCTGACGGGTTGCGTTTGAGAGGGGTGGGTGCTGTCTCTTGTTCCTCCTGGTGTGGCAGTGGGTCATCTTCAGACAAGTCGATTCCCCAGCGAGTGCGGAGATCTGTGTAAGATTCGTGTGGCTCCGTATCGTCTTCAACGGTCTTCGATGGACTCGCTTCAGGAAGAGGAAGAGCGACGAGGAACGAGCGAGACGATCCAGCATACGTTCTGATATGTTTGATCGGGAGAGGTTTTGGGGATGACTGCGATGATGGTTCTGGAGTGGTTTCCCTGTCCTGAAACGTTGGTAGCGAGTGAGAAGATGCTTGAGGGGCTATTGACGTGGTCGTGACGGGTACGCTGGTCGATGGGGTTGCTAGAGACGCGAGTTGGGATAGAGAGATGTGCGTGAATGATATTTACTTTACCTTCCATGGATGACTCCGTTTTGGAGCGACCGAGCATCCGTTTAACGATGCTCCCTCGGTTCCCTGAGTGGGGTGGTTTCTCTGGTGTGCATGGAGGTGGCGAGTACGTCTTTCGCTTTGGCGAGATGATTTCGACAAAGACCTTCTGTCGTTTTCGGGGTGGTGAATGATCTGGCTGCGATGTCCGTCGTCGTAGCGCTCGTCGACCGTACATGACAAGACAAGGTCAAGTTGAGTTCACTCACACGTGACTAACTACAACTTGCTATCGTCCATGCAAGCACTCCAAGCCCGGATCGACTCATTCCACAAGGCGAGGCGTGTAAAACGCTACCCTAATAAACCATCCTCATCCATCGCGTCCGTAAAATGGCCCCATTCATCCGCCTTCAAGGCAAACCCAAACACCCTCGCCGAAGCTGGTTTCTTCTTCAGTCCAAGCTGGGACGACAGAGACAGCGTCGCTTGCTTTCTGTGTGGAAAGGAACTCAGCGACTGGGATGCCACAGACGATCCGTTCGATATTCACTACTCAAAGTGCCGCACATCGTGCGCCTGGGCTTCCGTCCGTTGTGGCTTGATGGAGGACATGGATGACAGAGGCTGGTACGGTAGTCCCAAGACGCGCATACCAATGCTTACCAGGCCATAGCTTTGTGTTTGAGAACAAGTCGCGCGTGCCCTCCAGTAAGGCCATGGAAAAGGCTCGGCTGGAAACATTCGGACAGAACTGGTGGCCGCACGACAGAGAACCTGGTCACACTGCAACGTCCGTCAAGGTAGATCACAGAGTATACTCCACCCGTTTCTCGAGCTAAACGACGGTTCAGATGGCACAAGCAGGCTTCGTATACACGCCGCAAGGCCCCGGGGACGACACGGTGACGTGTCTCTATTGCAATCTGTCTCTGGGCGGTTGGGAAAAGGGCGACGACCCAGTGTATGATTCGTACTTTGCTGCATCAGCACCTTTGCTGAGTCGAACACAGTCAGGAACACCGTCGGCGAGACCGTAAATCCGGGGCAAACTCTTCCTGTACTTTCCTTGCATCCTCATCGAAACAAACCCGCTCAAAGGTCGCCCAGCCTAGCTTGCCATCAAAGAAACCACCACCTGTGAACAAGACAGAGCAACCATCTGAAGACGAACTCGCGACCATCGAGGTCGCCGACCCTCCACGTCCACCGCCAGCTCCCCGCGATAAACGGGGAAAGGCTCGTTCGATGATCTCAGCCCCTTCATCCAAACCCCGACGCAAGACGAGAGCGACCCGCGGTAAATCGACGAAGCCACCCGTTCCGGCACCACAGCGCTCTCCATCACCCAGTCAAACCATCTCGCACGCACAGGATGAAACTATTGTTCCCGATACGAGCATGGACGTCGATGTTCCGCCTGCAGACGAACCCGAACCTTCCCCTGATACCAGACCACGAGCGCCCAGTGTTGAACTACAACAGGACAATCGCTCTGTGCACGCGAACGGCTCGATACATTCACTACCCAATGGAGCCATGTCCCCGCCCAGCTCTAGTGGGCCGAGTAAACCAGATACACCACCCGACGTCTCTTTGAATCATCCGGATCCGATCGTATCATTGTCGCCTACTGGGGAGCCCACGATTACAAACTCGCAGATACTGTCGGAACAAGAGAAGGCGCTGTCGTTGGAACAATGGATACGACAAGAGATTAACACCAGCTATGAAAAGCTTTGGACTGATGGACAGAGACAGATAGCGTTATTTAAGACAAGGGCAGCTGAACTTAGAAGATGTATTGATGACCTATAAGTTGGTTTTTGGTATACCATGATGTTGGGCATTATGCTCTCATCCTTTTCACTGGCTAATGTCTCTATCATTGACTCGAGTAATATGTGGACGACCGAACATGTTTAGAGATCAGAGTAAACGAATCATTAATGGAGCGTAAAACAGCATCATTATCTCCCAGGGAATAAAAATAAGCATCGTCAATCGTCAACTTGGTCGTGAATCTTCGTCGCAGGGTCGTAAACGGTCGTCATACCACTGTATCCCAGATATCGATATCACGGAAAGGAAATCAAAGAGAAGAAAGAAAGAAAGAGTAGCCAACGTCATGGCCTCGCGTTCTCTGAATCGGTCAACCGGGCAGTGAGGGATTCGCTCTGCCCACGCGGTCGGCCATTCACGTCTATTGGGGGTCGCGACGATCGCTTGAGCCGCCAAGACGCGTCGTCCTGAACGCGCGTGAAAAAGTCGTCTTCGCCTTCGTACGGAGACGTGCCCGAATTGATCTATCACACGTGCACATCAGTACAGTACTCACAGTCGACGCCATAGGTTGATATAAAACTTACCCACTGCTTGAGCACGTCCGCAACCCGCAAGGCTTCTTCGGTATTAAACCTCACGTCCGTCCCCTTTTCAGCATGCAACCGCATGAGTTCGCTCAACGATCGTCCTCCGCAACCTGCACGGTGACTCTGCATCCGGTCCGACCCGCGAGTCTCCTCCACATTGCTCTCTCCGATGGGGAACACGACCGAGTTGGGTGTCGTGCTGGTGGTCGGTCGTCTGTCCACGTTTGGAAAACTCGTCTCTGTCTCGGAGCGATCCCAGTCGTCCGAGCTGAGGGAGAGCGAGGAGACTGACAGGTCTTTATCGAGGGACATGGGGCAACCGCAATCAGGTTCAGGATGGGTACACGTCAACGACGGAGAGCAATTTTTCCGGTGGTTGGTTTTTGGGAAAAAAGGGGAGAGGGCGTGTGCACCGAGTCGGATCCTGGCGTTGGCGGGCGACCCTTAATCAATTGAGTCGGCTTCCTCGCTCGATGCGACCGAATACGGTACGCGTTTAATGAATCCCGAAATGAGACGCGGACCCCAACTGGTCTGGTAGAGGGTCGATGGTGGTGGTGGACGACGTTCAACAAGGATTGTTGACATGTTTTGTTTTAGAGTGGGAATCAATCCCATGTCATCCAGCCTAACCAGTCCTTTGCCGATACCCCCACGTTCAGCAAGTGCAACTCAACCTTGGTATCACTCACGATTGTGACACACATCGGAAAATGCATAAACAAAAGGGTTAATCAATCAGTTAGATTAAGCAATCGAAACCAAAGAAAGAAAAGAAAAAAAAACAGTCCAGTCTAGTATAGATGATCCATCAGACTTGAGTGGTATCAAGGAAATCTAACCCTTTCCCAACAATGGGAACATCACAGCAGGTAAGCCATCGCGCCCACCAAAGCACCCAACACGAAACCCATATGGACAGCACTGCCCAAAAATGCCCCGCTGCTCGATCCGCTGCTCTTACCCGTCGCACTGCTACTCGAACCGGTCTGTGTGCTCGACGCAAAGATACTGCTCGCAGAAGGAGGCGCCGCAGATGCGAGAGACTTGACGACGGACCATGAAGCAGCCGCATTCATGGATGTATTTCCTTCCTGGTAATGGAAGAAAGAGATCGTGCCGTTGCTCGAGAGTTGCACGAGCGAATTGGTGCTCGCAAAGTACGTCGCCTTGGGGTCCTTTATCGCCGGACCTGCGAGTTGCTGAGTCGTGTTTGTCTGGAAAGCACCTATCATCAGCCTTCGTTCACCATGACACGCTCAAGACGCCTTACCTCGACGTTGATCACGTAGGTGGCGGACGAATCGCTAGGGACGAACGCAAACTCTTGTTGCACCTGGTACCAAACTTGAGAGACGGGAACAACGCGACGAGTGTTACACCTACGCCGCTGTCCTGGAAGAACGACGTCGCCTGTCCGTACGTCGCAGGAAACGTACCGCCATTAGAGAGAGGATAGGCCTGAGACTGAGGCTGGAAGTATGAGTCTAATATGTCAACCCAATACATCGATGAGTACCAAACATCACCATAACAAGGCGCGGACACCTACAATGAATGACGAAGATATCCGCAGAACCAGCATTAACACCAGGGACGTCGAGGAAATGAATGTGGTTTTGAGCTAGTGCCATCACGGGCTGATAGCTAGACGGGTACGGTGCCTGTTCATCGTCCACCCACGAAAGAGGCGTGCTGTTGGCTGCCTTGAGCAGACCCATGTCAAGCGAAAACAGGTTTCCGTGGGAGAGGGCGTCTAGTCGTCACCTTGAAATCAGTTCCAGACAGCACAAAAGGCAATGGAAGGAATTACAAAACACATTGGTGTCGTGGTCCAGAATAGCATCGAAAGACGATGTATCGAACGACCCGGCCGTGACAGCTTGGGTAGACCACGATTTAGCGGTTGCGTCGTAGATGTAGATGGACGACAGGTTCTTGGCATCACCGTTGAGAACATAAATGGCGTTGGTATACTGGACGACGGTTCAAAATGTGTCGGTGCGCAGACAAGATGTACATACTTGCGAGAGATAGCAAGTAGTGTTTGTACCATCAAAAGACCTAAAAATATGTCCGGTCAGTCGCGCATGCCGTACAGCAGGCTATCACGTGTTCGTACGGTCGGCCGCTGGTCGTAATGTCTGTTACGTTCCCGCCTAGACAAAACAAGTCAGATAAAGGTAAAGGCTAACGAGACATGCTCACTTGTAGTCCAGGCATCTTGGGTACCAGCAGACCAGTCTTTGCCGTCAAGGCCAAACGCGAGCAAATTCCAGTTGGCATCGAAAGCGACACACGGCGTCGCTGTTACGGTTGCAGATACAGAAAGTAGTAAAAGAGAGGCTACAGCGAGCGTGTACATGATTAGTGTGGTAAAGGAGAGGTTGAGTTGCAGCTTGATTGAAGTTGTCAGCCGTATACTAGATGGTTTGTTTCACCGTTACATAATTACTTCGCCATGACATTGACATCGCACCCATCACGACAGGTCTCGCTTCCAAGATCTCGTTCAGGGCGACTCATCCAATCACAGATAACTTATTCTGATATCAAGCACCGGACACCAAAAAAAAGTTATGTTTTAAATTAAATTACCTCCCATCTCGTGTGTCACACCCCATCAAAAGACATCACATCGCAAAGCGTTTCTGTGCATCAGTCGTTAGTTCATCCAAGTCTGATAGGCAAGCGCAGCAACGTACCCGGAAGTAGTTTCCTTTTAGTTGTACCAAGGGCACAGCAATAAAGAACAAACCGATCACGATCCTGCACAATGATTGGCACAGGGTTCAGGGGCTCAAACGGAAACGGAACGTACGCAGCCTCGACGCCCATGACTTCCAAGTCACCCGATTTCGTTGCCCACGGAACTTGAAAGTATGCCACACTGAATCCTACACGAACATGGTGAGCGTAACTTGAGGATGAAAACCAAACCAACTCCTTACCGCCCAACGTCCGTGCGAGGTTGATCAACGCACTAACTTCTCCCTGAAGAACGAAAAGCGTGAGCAGTAGATGCAATGCACGGGTTGCGCACCCACTTGATGCCTCGGGAAACAGTCATTGGAATATGCATCTTTCAAACGAACTCAATGGCCGGTGGGAGCAATGATCAATCGGACACCTACAGGTCACAACAGTGATGATCATGATTGCCACCTCTGCAATTCCCCAGCCCATCACCACAGCCGCCATCTTCAAATGCTGAACCCCTGCGCCAAGCAGTAAGAAGCCGCACAGGTATAGTGGTATGCCCAAGTAACACATCCTAGTGTTCGTCACTATCACCACCTTCAATCGGGTACCTAGCTGACTTGTACGCACCACAACCGGCTTTCGGCCTCAAAGAAGCCATGATTCCGCCGAATGCTAACCTTCATGATCCAGTCGTTCACGAACCGACCAATTAATTCACCAATCACCACCGCGACCTAAAGCAAAACATCAGCTCAGTAACCCAGATGGTCCAGTCTGAATACCAACCATCGGAGTGGCATACACGCCAGAAATTATATTCTCAGTGAAGCCAAACCCAACAGGCGGAGGCGTACCAAGGAACACGACGTTGGTGACCTATAGACATTAAATTGGACAACATCAACATAGTGCGTCATCGAGTTACTCACATTAAATCCGATACCGAATCCAAAGACGACTGCCTGGACACACAAATGTACTGAATCCTTTAAAATACTAATCCGTACGTGACCTACCTCAAACAAGACAATCAAAAGAAATTGGGGTCTCCAGATCACATTCAGGCAGGCCATGCAAACTTCAGACCAGGACGCCCTGTATTTCGCGAGCTTGTACCCGGTCACACCGATCAGCGTCTCCAGGCGATAATGGAAACCCGACGTTCTAGAGAGTTGAGGTCGGTCTTTCCCTCTGTCATACATTCTATTGCCCAGTCAGGTGATTTGCAGGAGCGAATCAGCAATATCACATACGTTTCCTCCAAGAAGAAAACGATGAGAAGCAAAACGATGGCGCTGTAGATGCAGGCTACGCCATAGCACCACCTCCAACTGCACGTTGTTTAGCTCTGAAGCTCAATTGTTCCCGAATATGAAACTTGCCTTGCTCGTGCAACGAGGAAGCCAAACAGGAAAGGTGAAACGAATGGGGAGCTGCAGCGAACTTGATGACCACAGCGACAAAAGAACGACGATCAAGGACGCACATAACGAATCCCGATGTCCACAAATTGAGTTTCCGTGCTTGAAGGTGGAATGGATAAATATCTGTGACCACATACAGACCCTGCTGAAGTTAACAGTATTAAATCACAAGCAAGGATCAGAAGGCGTACAGTGACTTGGGGGCACGTCCTTGAAATGTCGTTGGCATGCAATCCGACAAGCGGAAAAAGATAACGTACCCAAAAAATGCTGTAAGACAGCGCATTGCTGACCCGGGTGTTGATCACCTTGCTATCCATAACAAAAGAAGTCTATCCGTACCAGCAAAGGTAGACAAATTTGGTGCAAATGTTGCCCCAACTAAAAACGCCAGGGCCAGCACTTGTGTCCAGAACAATACAGGCAACCGCCCAAAGCGTCTCATCATCATCACATGGAAGACACCTCCCCAACCTTGCATTTCGTATGCGTCAGAATGCGATCATCGATGGAACACGAGCAATTACCTAGGAGGAAGATACTCCAGCTATACCCCGTGGTCAACCATCGTACCTCTGTTTTCCATGTTCACGAAGAAGAGCTCACTTGGATGTCAAGTTGTTGACAACTCCAGTCGTCGTATTATATTGCTTCGCTAGTCCGAAGATCACGGCAATCCCTATTCTACACCATCAGCACTCGCTCGCTGACTCGATAGTACACTCTACAAGAAGACGACTACTCACCGATCGCCGAGTCAAAGTCAGGAACGAAAGCAGCCAATGTGATGATGAGTAGATGCAGCGTCTTGCGCCGATCACTCCACTAGTAATATTTGTGAGTTTCCTTGACCTTAGTCAACTCCCCAACGCGTACGCACGTTTTGTGGGTCGTTCGGATCATCCTTTGGCTGCGGCCAGAGTACCACGGAACCATCCTCGGAGAGTTTGAGTCGCGATGCGACTGCCTCTCCGAACTCCACCTTGGCTTGTCTAACCCATCGGGTGAGCGTTCACATGCATCGGTGAGAAATACAAAGAAGCTATTCGGGATACCTACTCTGGATCGACAACGAGTCGCCCCGCGGCTTCTTCATAATATTTTACTAGGTCAATGTCGTCATCCCCTTGGGTAGCCAAGCTTGTTTCCTTCTTCAACGAGTCCTCATGCATCGTGGGCAACATCGAGTTGGTATGACCACTGCCTTGATGTTCCGTCGTCGCCATGAGCATGACGGAAAGATGCAGAAAAGGGTAGGGAGTGTTTGAACGACTGTGCACGTTTCGGCGCTTATTATAAGCAGAGCCCTACGAGCGCGTTGACTCCCATCACTTATGACAAACACACAAGGATGCGAACGGGAACACATGAACTCCCGGCGGCATTTCAAGCTTGAAACTCCACCTTACATCCTTTCCTCCCCCGGATACGGGTCCGTGTTCCCTTGCGCTTCGGAAAGACTAGGCTAGAATTCCCGGGCGTGAGCAGCAGTTCGGGGTGTGAGCAGCAGTTGGTGACGTATTCACCGACGGAGCCAGTTCACATTTGCCATGTGCTATCATGTATACGGATGCTGACAAGCTTTTCAGTATTCGCATCGTAGCACAATCAACTCTCCACCTTTAGACCTTATTTTTATATGGAGCGGTGCATAATTAGCTGCTCTACACAGCCAGCTAAGGAGCACATTTTTTAAGCTACTGTGTCGACCTACGGAACGATCCCGGTGCGAAAAGTGAAATGGCAGGGTAATGACAGTGTCACGCTTGCGACATTGAGACTCCGCTACGATACTATTACTTAGTGGATTCCAGACCTGATCGGAGAGTGCACACTACCAAATGTACAATAGTATGTAGTTGGCTTCTAGATACATTCAATCAACTAAGCAAATCAAACTATGAGTATGTGAGGTGAGTTTGACAAGGATGGACCTGCCTCGCCTGAGAGATATGATACCTGAATTGAAAGAGTCACACCTTGTAAATATTGAGCATGTTTTCCCAATAAATGAAAGTCAGGAACTCAAAGAATGGCTCAATCCTCAGCTCAGGTGATCAAGTTACACTCCAAGAGGGGGGTATAAAAAAGTGAGACTACTATAATATATACTACATGTAATGATATTATAATGACATCACATAGAAAAGGCTAGAAAGACACATACAGATGGCATCATTATACAAAAGAGATTAGATAAGAGATTTGATTTGATTTGAAAATCCTGACATTACCCCCTTACTATGAGTGGCCCATTCACCAACAGCTTTGTTTCTTTCTGCTGTTGAGTGACAGCTTAGGATGAACATTATCTTTGTGTCTTAAATCCATACCTGTGGATCACATCACATATGCAGTCAGAGGGTGGAAGAAAGGATAATTGATTGATTGCTGCAATTACATCTAAGTACAAGTTCAGCACCAGTCTGTTTAAAGTAGTGGTGGACAGTGATAAGGCTTCATTTTGTTGTCCAATGGCCCAAATATCTATCATACCCGATCTAAAATATTTGTGATGTCGTGTTTTCAGCGCGGCATGCAAATTCGGTGTTTAAAGTGCCAGTACTTCAAACTTGAAGCACGAAACGTTGGCATGTTGCATACAGAAAAATTACTCACGCACTACTCTATGGAAATGATACGCACCATGAACAAATCCTATGGCAAAGACCAAAGTATAAATACACATGGACGTTAACATCATTCGACCGTCGCCCAGCTTCAAGCACAGCAAAGCTCAAAGTCTGCTGACCATACTGAGTTTCAGGACCCGAAATCCAAACCGACTCTACTTTTGACGCTTACCTTTTTTTCTTCTTTATTAACCAAAGACCTACGCCGCTCTTTTATGTGTGCTGACGAACGGGTACTGGCTGTCCCATTGGCACTTATTTATAGGCCTCTGGTGTTTCATTGGGACTTGGGAACATCATTCTCGGTCACTCCAGGGCGTGGAACGGATATTTAACCTAGACTTTGGTTTCAAGGCCGTAAACTGAGCCGTTGGGACTCAGGCTGCTTTTCTAGGTCATCAACTCGCTGTGGGGTAAGACAATCCTCAGTCAGCACACAGAAAGACTTCCATAAAATACACTCTCCCTGGTGGTAGTCTCACTATTCACGCCACCCAAATTCAGGCTATACTCATTCTGCTATTTTCTATATCTCCAATTGCTGTGATATTGGCTTTTCAGGCCTCTGGCACCTGATGCTTGGCACCCTCCGGTCATCCGTCGTAGAAAGGACTGCAGACAATCAAGGTTTCTCAGGTATGACTATTGTTCTGTATTTTCGTACATGCTATTAGTAAGAAACTCAAGAGCATCATTGCCAGATTGACGATATAACGGTTGCACGAAAAACCCATTACAATAATGGACTGTAACAACCAGACCGCTGTGCCTGGCCGCTAAGCCAAAAGGCAGAAATACCGAATGCTTAGCGTTCAGTACCACGGACGGTTCTATGTGTTAGATACTAGGGACTAAGTAAGCCGGAGTGCTTCACATAAACACTGATCTCTCAGCACAGTCGGCGGAATCAAAAAGGCGAAAACGGAATGGACAAGCTAGTATGTATAGCATTTGAACCATACACTCCGGCTCTGTCCCCCTTGACACCGACGCAACCCTCAGTTAATGCCCCAAACTATGGCTTGAGATGAAACCAAATTGACCGATCGTCAGCTTGAAGCATTCTACATTTGCTACCGTATTAAGGGTAGCATTGAAAACCTTCACTGAGGGAGACACTGAATGAGACACAGAAGTCCACACATGCCCTATCCGTCTAAAAAAAAAGGGACAAGAGACACCATAATGGAAACGAAAGAGAGTTACGAGAGAGACAGTGCGCTACACATGTATATTATATTAAGACTCATGATCGTGTGAGGGAAAGATAGGAGAGGAAACCAGATGTTCATAAGGAGATGGAGAGCAAGTAAAGCAAGCTTGAAGGCCTAGAGGGAATATAAAAAAGGTGGAAACGAAATAAAGCGAGGGAGAACAAGGAAAGGATGATGGAGCCACAAACTTGGGTATATACATGAAGAAGGGCACTTCATCACCGTTTTCTTGGAAAAGTTATTGCATATGTATCAATATATTCCGACCTGAGAAAAGGGAGAAGAAATCTGCACAAAAAAGAAAAACTGGGTTGTAGGATAGAAAGCGCGAAAACTTGCGGAGTAGGAGCGACAATGAACAAAGCCCATGCCATAATAAATGGATGTTGCTGCTGATGCTGATGTTGATGTTGATGGATCACTGCTTGCGTTCCGGCACGACCGACATCCATGACCCCTCGGCCTCCTCTCCAATCACGAACTCGATTTCGTCCTCGTCTTCCTCCCCTTCACAGTCCTCGCCATAACAGTCGCCCTCGGTCTCGCCATGCTCTACTTCCGCCTCGGGCTCGCTGTGCCCCGCATCCGCATCCTCGTCGTGGCCATGATCGTGATCAAGAATGGGCCGAGCACTGGCACCCGTGCCCTCACCACCGTTGGGCACGGGGCCAGACACCATACTCCTCGGCGCACCAGGTAAGACATACATCTCCCACTGTCGTCCACCCATGCGTGCCCAATCTCCAATCACCTCTACGACCGTGGACAAACTGAGCACCTCCCTTACCATCTCCATGTTCGTTTGCAACTGCTGTACGCGTTTAAACGACGCCAACAATGAAATCGGGATCCAGCCCTCGTTGTCCATCTAATGTCCCACGAGAAATGAAGGGATGTCATCAAGTGAGACATCTTGCAAGGATAAGTGACTCACCCTCTGTCGGAGGTAATAATCTTGTGCCATGTTCTGCGGGCTCAAATAGTATTCCAGCTGCCCTAACAAACATGCCCTCATCGCATCCATCGAATAAGCGGCCAATGGGAAAGTCGCACACGGTTGTAGTACAGATGTGACAGCCTCGTATGATTCAAGCTCGGGTGGTGCATGCGGAACTTGACTGTACTCATTGACGAGGCCTACTCCAGGTGAAGGCACGTCGAATGGTACCGGAGGCGCAGTAGGCCTGGGGCGTGCATGAGGGTACGACCCCAGATGTGGGTGATGGAAAAATGTGCCTCTTCCACGGCCACCATGGAAGCGTCCCCCAAACCCTCTCCCCCGCCGAGTGGAAAACCCCCCACCTCGTTCGTGGCTACCGTATCCCGGAAAGGACCCGCGTCGCGGCCGCATATACTTCTGAGCATTCATCTGTGGCTGTTTTTCCAAACTCTCCCTCTCCTCCTCGACACCGTTCTCCTGCCGCCAGTCACCCGGCTGTCGCGGGGGTACCCAAACCCTATCAGCGTATGGGTCCCGGATCATATCCCGATCCCGATGGCTCTCCCGCGCGCGCTCCCTTTCCCGCTCGCGCATCTCCCATCGTACGACGTCGGGTGCATTGCCACTTCCGCTGTAGTCACCGAATCCATATCCGTAATCTTTGACCACCCACACATCGCTTGCCGACGATCCCGTCTCAGACTTATCCGTCGAGCGATTGACACGTAATGCGTCGTTTGACGGAGGACTGCTAGCGAGACCGGGCTGATTGTCGACGTGCTCCGCACTAGACCCGCTTGGTTGGCTCGGCTCAGGTAGCGAAGGAGATAGGGGCCACGATGGAGGTCTTGGGTCGTCGAGGTCTTCGCTATGCGTTGTGCCAAATTCCCACTTGTTTGGTTTCCTGATCCCATTGATCTCCCGCAGCGCATGGGCATCTCTTGCGCCATCATTTGCACTTGTAGTGGGTTGGGGGGAAAGCATTTTGGACAGTGACCAAGCCGATGACTTGCGACTGGCTATTCGCGATGGTCCGGGCTCACCTGGGCTCACACCAATCGAAAACGCAGAAAACTGCTCTGTAGCTTGCTCCACCGCCGTGTCTGTGCGTTGTAGTTCGTCGGACGCTGAAGTGGTCGGGTCGTCCTGACCTTCCGCGAGATCGATGGTACCAAATATGACGCTTTTGGATGGTCCGGACTGCCAGCCGCTCTGTGCCTGCGTTCGGTGTTCGGAAACAACAGGTTCTGTCGCAACGGCGGGCGACACCGAGCCGAGTTCCATATCAGCATTAGGTGGGGCAGGATGATCCGAAACGTCGATATGACTAGAGGGGATTGGGGGTTGGCTTTGGGAATGAGTATGTGAAAGTGGATGAGGCATGTCACCACCCCAGAATAATGAGGGATGACTGTACATATAGGCAGGGTAAGGTGGATAGTGGGAATAAGGAGGTGTACCCTGGGCGGAATGAGGAGGTATGTACGGGGGGGAAGTATGACCTGGGACATGAGTAGGTTGGAACTGTGGTGGGATAGTGTATTGGGGGATAAAGTAGCGAGGAGGTATGTCCTGCACAGGAGGTAAGGGAGGACGTCGATAATAGGAAGAATCGGTGGGAGGAGGGATGTTGTCTACCTGAGGAAGTGAGCCTGAAATGTGATTTGATGGGTCAGGTAATGCAGGGCTGGAACGTTTTTTTGAGGATGGCGAGTTCTGGTTGTCTAATCTGAGGTTGGATGGAGGGTCGTCCTGGGGCAACGTGCGGCCACGGATCTGTAAACGTGGGCTCGAGGCAGAACTGTCAGATCTACTCTGAGTCCTAGACTGGGAAGTAGAATGAGAGTGCTGGGAGAAGGAACTTCGTACACGGGACAAGTGCACAGAATCGGGCGGAGAATAAGCATGGCGGCGAAAGGAAGCTGTGCTGTCTAATGGCGGGTTGTGAGGCAGGGTGAACGATAAACAAAGGCAAATACGTACTCTGCCTCGAGGGCACGGCGGAGAGGAAGGGAGAATCGTAGCCGACCGAGGAGGTGTTACTATGCGGGTCGGCGCCTGGGAGGTGAGGCCACGCTATGGGGTCTGTGGTGGGGAGGGGATTAGTACTGGAGGATGACTGGCGAGAGAGATGGGGAGGGACGCGAACGACAAAGGGATCGTGTTCGTCCTGCTGGTCGAGAATGGCGAGGTGAGCGGAGAGATCTTGCGGAGGCGATCTCTTCGGGATCGAGTCATCGCGAGGTTGTTGAGATGAAGGGGCGGTTCGGGGAGGAGGCATCTGGGTAGACTGAGGAGGAGCATGCGCCTTTTGCTCTCTGATGCGCTCCGCCCATACATTGACGTGTGGTGGTTTTAGGGAGGGGGTCAGGTTCGATGGGGGTGTTGGGACTGAGGGAGATGGTTGGTGCTTTTGCAAGGTAGTAGTTCGGGGTGTTGAGGAGGTGATGCTGGCCTTTTTAGCACGTTGAGCGTAGGACTCGTTTGGATTGCGCGCAGACGAGACCATTCGGAAACAGCGTCAGTCACCGTCGCACTCCGGCTCACCTCCCACTCGCAATAATATTATATAATCACCTCTATACTAGATCCACCCCGATCCAGAATTCACACGCCAGAACTCTCTATACGTCATCATCGCTTTTTCCAATACACACACATTCACATTACATTGAACTATCGACATGATACAATTTTGATGGGCACGTTGAGGCCCGACACATCCGCTTTCAAGCCCTTCCCAACAACTGATCCAGCCCAGACGTGACGCGTGATCCTCAGCCCAGCCTTTTCACTCTTCGTCACAAGAGCGCGCGCGACTCTTCAATATATTACATCCAAACAATAAAGACGTTGAAGGTCCCGTTTCTCTCATATTAGCCAAGGCACGTTGAGGCCATCATGCAACATAACATGCATTTAATACCTTGACCACAGACTCGTCAGCAACATCCAACATGTCCAGCATTATCTTACCTGTAGTGAGGAGCCTTGAATGGGCCACAAATCGGGATATCCAAATACTTGGATTGTTCAGCAGTAAGCGTGGTCAACTTGACATTCAGTTGTCCAAGGTGGGCACGGGCAACCTCCTCGTCCAGTTCCTTTGGCAGGATGTGCACGCCAACAGCAAACTTGCCATGGTTCGTCCACAAGGCAATCTGAGCCAAGACTTGGTTGGTGAAAGAGCAAGACATCACGAACGAAGGGTGCCCAGTGGCACACCTTTCAAAACATCTTTGAGCATCAAAGCATTGCCAAGTTATCCGTAACTTACCCCAAGTTCACAAGACGACCTTCGGCAAGCAGGATGATATGACGACCTGAAGGCAACGTATAGCGGTCAACTTGAGGCTTGACATTCACAGCACTTTTGGCGTTTGCCTTCAGCCATGCGACGTCGATTTCAATATCAAAATGCCCGATACTGAGGGTAATATTGTGAGCGATATTCCTATCTGTAATATCAAACAACGAACTTGCAGACAATAGCATCATCAGGCATCACTAAAAAGTGCTCCGAGGTGATAATGTCACGATTACCGGTAGTAGTTACAAAAATGTTGGCACGGGGTGCGACGTCTTCCATAGTGGTAACTTCATAGCCTTCCATGGCAGCTTGGAGTGCATTGATGGGATCGATTTCCGTGATCACAACACGAGCACCATAAGAGCGAAGAGACTCAGCGCACTGCCACGACTAATTAGAACGAGTGAAACCTTGGTAACCTGCATCACAAACTTACACCCTTGCCAACGTCACCGTAGCCTGCAACGACAGCCACCTTACCGGCAAGCATAACGTCTGTAGCACGCTTGATACCATCGACCAGAGATTCACGACATCCGTAGTAATTGTCGAACTTAGACTTCGTGACAGAGTCGTTGACGTTGATAGCAGGAACCTTGAGGCTACCGTCACGGAAGGCCTTGTAAAGATGGTGGACACCGGTGGTAGTCTCCTCAGAGATGCCTCGGATATCTAAATAGCTGATTAAACCCACAGATCAGACCAGATCAGACAGAGGCCTACCGTTCAAGTACTGGGGATACTTGTCGTGAACCAGTCTGGTCAGGTCGCCGCCGTCGTCCAGGATCATGTTAAGGTGCTTGCCGCCAGGGAAAGCAGCAAGACTCTGCTCAATGCACCAAACATACTCTTCTTCAGTCTCGCCCTTCCAAGCAAACACGGGTACGCCCGTTACGGCGATGCTGGAGGTACCTGGTTACCCGTGATGAAAGAGAGGAATCGAGCCCATGCTCACGCAGCAGCAGCATGGTCTTGGGTAGAGAAGATGTTCTAAGTAACATGTCAGGAGTGAGCGTTAAAAATGCCCTGGGAAACCTACGCAAGACGACCAAGAAACCTCGGCACCCAAAGCAGTAAGAGTCTCGATCAAGACAGCTGTTTGGACCGTCCTGGCACATTGACGATCAGAAGCTGATATTTTTTAAAGGTATATCCATTCATACATATGAAGGCAGCCTGCAATGCGGGCGCCAGTAAGCGGCTTGGTTGCACCATACTACAGATACCGGAGTGAGCAGTGCCCGACGGTATCCAAGGCACGCGATATATTACCTTTTCCCGCATGTTCATGAGTCCGGGCATTTCATGCTACGGACAAGGTAAATGATGCTATCAGGTAAGGAGGAGGGCTCACCTCTGCGATCTCGATTTCCTTGCGACCGAAAGCAGCAAGGGAAATGTCTGAGATGGCAGCATCAGATATCTACGGGAGAGGGAGAAAGAGAGATTTAGCCTGATCATACCTGCCACCTTGTAGACCATATTTTGCGTGCGTTGGGTGTGGTGGTCAGTGAGGGAAAGAAACAAAACGAGCTGGTGATATCTCTTATGTTTGCGCCACTTTTTATTCTGCGCTTCACGTGGCAGGCGTGGGAATCACATGCCTATTTTCGAAGACACCCGACCTACCGAACGTTGCTAGTTACTCGCTGGCCACCAGTACTGTACTCATGTGTCAAGAATCCCGAGTCCATTATTCTTCAGCACCGCACGCCAAATGCAAGTTACTCGAGATAGGTACGTACCCGTTCGAAATCACAAGACGTCACACCCTGTTCATCTCATCGTGCAGTCCAATATTCGTGCGAACCCGACAGGTCCCCCAGTGGGCAAGTTCGTACTCATTGCTTTCCTTTCTCGCGCATCTTTCGAATGTAGGCTGATGTTTGTATCTCGATTGCAAACACTTAACTTTCCCGTGGTGTTAGATGTGCCCAGCAGCCCGCTGTGGAGATTACTAGATACATTAGCATAGACGTGAAGACAGGTGAAATCGAGATACCGAATGGACTTAGGTTCGTGCCCTGCCTTTTGCAGAGCGACAGTCGCAAGATGACGAGCCGTGGAACAGCCCCGAGCTCAAGGGAAAGCGTTGGCAAGACATCCATTTGTATTCCAAGTCTGAGCAATGATAACACATCTCTTCTGTTGGAGAGTAAGTGTCTCAACTGCTCCGCGGTTTTCGAGAGGTCTAAGGGGCCGTGTTTTGATTGGTTACGTATGTTTCATGATGCACGACGTCCTCGAGGCACTCTGAACCCCGGAGTTCCTGTTTCTGCTGTCTATCTATAGATTTGAACCTGTCCAGGTGCAGACCAAGAGATCTTGTGGCTCTCGGAATTTATTCGGGGTCTGGGACAGGCTCTGATAGTAGCCAAGGAAAAACCAAAGTCGAAACGTGGTCACGATCTTGGTGGTCAGGCGGTATTGCCACGGAGACGATAATGGCGTACGTAACAGGTCGGTCGTCATTCATATCTTTCGAACGCCGTCTGATCATCCCGGATCGCGGCGTTCCTCATCCGGAATGCACGGCGCCGATTTTGGATGTAACAGCGTCTGCTCCCGAAACTACCGTGTGACGTGTACCAGGTC
Source organism: Austroboletus festivus (assembly GCA_038088875.1). Lineage (NCBI taxonomy): Eukaryota > Fungi > Basidiomycota > Agaricomycetes > Boletales > Boletaceae > Austroboletus > Austroboletus festivus. Next base: position 77,082 of record JBBPJU010000001.1, on the reverse strand, counting down.
ATGGCCTCGTGCCTCGGCTAAATGCAGGCTGTGCTTATTGACAACCCATCGCTGGGTTGATGTGTGCACATCAACAGTGATGCGCCTAGCAATGGTACCCCCTACAAATTGTCCTAGAGATGCATCCCCGACCCGAGGAAATGGACGACTATCGCCCCATGCCATCCCCTTATGCTCTTCCAAGCGCTTATGTCTCCAGCATGAGTGCAACTTCCAGTCTATCCGGCGCCGTCGGCGAACTTGACTTTCCACCCCAACTCAGGAATCCTACCCCACATCATTCCTTCCATCCATATCGCACCCCCACGATGCATCCGCGTCAGACATCCTCCCACTCGGATCTTGCATATTCGCATCTCGTCCAAGGACCTAGCCCACGCCCCTATATCAATCATTCCACGCCTTCGCCCACCATGGAGGAAGAGATCAAGATTCTACGCAAGAAGGTCCGCGAGCTCGAGCTTGTCAACGACCATAGCCGGCTACGCATCAAAGAGCTTGAGAGCGAACTCGCGCGGGGCAGCCCCACCGAATCCCCCATGAGCCACTCTAGAAATTCCCCTCTTGCTGCCTTTCCCACTCAAAGTACGCCCTCACCTCCTTCCATCCACACCTCGTGGAAGGCGCGCACGGACGCCCGTATTCGGCTCTTTTGCTCTCTGAACCGTGCAGGGAATGCTCTTTGTTCCTGGCATGATTCTCGCCGTGAGCGTCGGGCATATCCACCTCGCATGGCTCCGCCGGGTTGCCTCAATTGCGGTTGCACCTATGATGAAGCACTTTTTGAAGAAAGTCTATCTCGCCACGGGGTAGGCAGTTATCATCCGGGGGAAACCGTCCGAATGGACCCCGCCTTGCGGAATCCCCTCCTACGTCTATTGCAACAACGCTATGGTTATCGGGATGGAGACTTCGAGAGGGACCCCACTACAGGGGAGTGGATCGACGGAGAAGGACACTTACTATGGGAGCAGAAATTGGCGGCTGGCGCCCTCAGCGTTCGGAAGGCCCGAAACGAAGACCGTCGTTGAATCTTTCTTCCCCTCTTCATGTTTTTTTTGGTTCCGTCTACCCTTTAAGCTCGGACATGACTGTTTATGAACCAGGACGATTACGTACTCTTTCATGGACTCAAACGACCTTTTTAATGAACAATCCTCTTCTGCTTGTATTACCGCTAGCATTCCCTATTCTACCTCGTAATTTACCACTAGTTACATCAATGTTCATTACCATTAGACAGGCGGTATATTTAATTCGATATATCGTCCAATTGTCGACCATGTTGGTACCACGTGGGTATCGCCCTTCGGTGATTGATCCGGTCCTCTCATTGGGTCTTCGGTGTGTTTGTGAGGGAAACGAATTTGACGCGTTTCTATGTTCCCAGTACAACTAGATATCGACCGATCTTCCCAATGCCAAAGTCAAATCAAGTTTAAACGCTGGCGCCACGTTGACTGGGTTTGAACTTTACCTGCGTCCAACCTTTCAATAGGTGTAACGGGACTCGCCCTGTTTCACCGTCGCAGCCGATTGTCATACCATACTGAACCACGCGACCTGTCATTGCGGCGCGGTGGCACGCGAAAACCCGGAAGCGGCGGCATCCCAAATGGAGGTCGTTCCGCTATACCCGCGAAAGTTTCACTCGCTAGTGAACCGCTTGCTCTTGTGCTTACAAGCGCGGATCCCCATGCGCCACGAATGACAAGGTCCTTGGCCATTGTGAACCTGCCCAGCTCCTAGCTGCGTTCGATCGTCATCTTGTCAGGGGGCGGAATAGTAACCAACACGTGGAACATACTTGGTAGAAGTGACTCGTCGTCCATGAAACATGTGTAGGGCCATGGCGAGGCAGGCCCAGGCTTGTCGACAATCGTAGACTTGTTGATCGAGGAACTGGGCAGGTTTATCCGGTCTTGTACATGCGCTCGTAGCCGTTAGTTTTGACATCGGACGAATGAATCATCCTAAATAGTAATGACGGAAAGCTGCCACCGATCGGTACAAACGGACTCGGACGCGAATGTTTTGTTCAAATGGGGAGCGACTGCTCAGCATTTCTGGGGGGTACAATTGTGAGCTGGAGAGGGACCTAGAGAGACTGATCGGTAGTGCAGAACAATAGCTGAAGGAATGTTCCTGGAGTTAACGGTGATCTTATCATGAGATTTTTTTTTTTATGATCTCCTTCACTTGCATTTATCCTCTTCCGGAAAATACAGGTGATCGACCAATCCAGCAAATTTCTTTGTGTGATGCAAGTGATGCATGTTCGATCGAGGCTGCCCTTTGGTCGAAATGTAGTAGTTCGGACAAATATTTCTTGTTAGATAAGTTTTGTATCGTGTACGTAGCGTTGCACAGTCACTTGCACATGATCGACTGCGAGGGAACCTCGTCATAATTCATTTAAGTCCGAAATCCTTAGCTATTTATTTAAGTTCGTAAATGGTCCTGATCGGTCGTGGATGTTGTGCAACAGTACTAGAATCTGGCGTCAAGTCCGCTACAGACTAGACCGACCTCACGAAGCTGATACATCGCAGTATGTTATTTGACAGCACACTCAGAGATTTCAGTGAGCGATGATTATGAGCCTTCTGCCCCCTTGCAACACGCCTCTCAAAGACTGGCCCTATGATATTTGAGCATACTTGTCGATGCCGAAACAAACGGTACTTCACTGAGCTCTAAATTTCAAGGCCCGAAGGTGCCAAGGATGACACGTAACGGTTGCGTACCAATTACGTATATAATTGTTTGATGTACGCCGCTCTGGAGGCTTGACCAACTCCGGACCTCGGGCATTGGCTCCAGTACTTGCTTGTTCTCGGTCATATCCGGCTGTTGTTTACACCTGAAACGGTACATACTATTTTTTTTTTTCTCGTCCCCATCCATCCTCGATCGTGGTCATCAAGAGTGTATGTCTCTTGCGTAGACCCGAGGCTCCACTTGTCACGGTTGGCATGCTTGCTTACTTAAATGCTGACTTGACGCAATGATCCATGCTCATAGTATACACTCTAGAAGTACTTTATTTTTCGCGCAGTCCTAGTGACTCTAATTTGTCAAGCCCCGCCCGAGGGACGGTCTCATCAAAGTTAGATTGTTTCACGCAGAGCTTACTGGGGAGAAGTTTTTTTTTTTTTCGGAGATATCATTTGGCCCCGCGTTATGCTGTGCGCAGGTTCATCGTTCATCCTGCTCCAGTTCCCTCGCTTAGTTACGTTTTCCACCGACGCTCGCTCTCCGCTCTTTGTGGTAGCTTATTTTGTGCAACGTCGTAAAACCAGGATTACCGGCAGCTCTTCCTATCTTATCATTGGACTCTGGTTAACTACCTAACCTGCCTTGTACCCATCAAAGTTTCTTTGTCACCTCCGTAATCCGACACTATCGTGACTGGCAAATCTCAACGAATCACCCCCCGATATTGGGATAATAGCCTGGATCCTGTTCTCGCTCCTAATAGTAAACGACAGATTCGCATATACTGCGGCGCAAAGAACGACGTTCCATTTTTGACTGACAGCGGAATGATGCGGTGCCAGTGTATGTTCATCCTGTTCGTTTCCAGTCACATAGGCCACTCCTTGGCGTGGTCTTGGACCACCCATCAAACACCGTCGGATCCTAGAACACGATTTGCGGACGATATCAAAAACGTTTTTGACGGTGACATTGCTTTCATCATGGCACGGACCTACGATACTAAAACGAATAACACAAAGCGGATCTCTCACAGGCGGAAACAGATGCCCTCCTTACGAGCAAAGGTATTCCGAAACGCCGCTCTCTCGTCAAGTTGTCGTTATCTCACCGCGCCTACAGATGCCCTCCAGTCGTACCATCGGAAGCCGGATTGCTTCCAGGATACCATCGCCTCGGTGAAGGCCTGTTGCGAGGAGTCGCGAATGGACGAACAGGAGCGTATCCAAGGTACACGTACCCATTACTTTTTCGGTCCACGATGTGCTGTCCCAACACGCATACAAGCTGCCATTGGACTGACCATGTGTGAACTTGCCACTGCAAGACACTATCTGCCGCCTATGGAGTGTGCCGCGTATGCCAGCGCAGATCTCAAGCTGGCTCCACCTACACCACAGGCGCAAGCCCGGTGTGTCGAGTATGTACATGTTCCTGGATCGGCGGAACATGATTTAACATGTCAAGGCAGTGCCCTTTCTCGCAGCGCTCAGTTTTGGTCAAGCTATTCGGGATACCTTCGCGAAATCCGTGCGTTGAAACATCCATTCACGGGGTGACTCGTTTGATGGTCGCCACCAGCTCAGCTTTGCTTCACGTTCAGAAGATGGATTGACATCGGTAACACCCCATACACTCCGTTATTACCGTCAGCTCATGTAATATTACAGACACCGCGAAGGATATTTATAGAAATATTACACAAGAAAAAGCGGTCTTCGTCCGGTTTTTGATGGAACGGGAGACGAGTTCCAAAACCATGCAGCAGCTATGGGAAAAATCGGCAGAGGTGCAAACTGATCATATTCACAAAAAGGAATCGCTCATCATTGGGCGAAAAATCTCACATATAGGATGTGCGCTCCATGCTGGAGAACCTGCGCTTGGCATCTGGTGAAGTGAGGGATACCTCGGACATGCTGCTCATGTCCATCCTTAATAACTCTCAATCGGTATACGTTTGATCGTGTTTCGGTCTAAATATTAACTCCTTCCAGCTTCTCGTAGAGGTGGAGAATGCGATCCAAAAGATCGAGGATCGAGATCGCACCAATCATGAAGAGATCATGACAAAAGTATCGAAATTCTATATTCACCCCGATGTTCGTGTGGTGTGGGGCTGATCATCCCCAGCTTTATAGCATGCTCAAAAACACAGAACGTGATGTATATCTTCAAGGTCTTTAGCGATCTTGAGTCATTCACGATTTATAAACTTATCTAGCACTCCAACCATCTCCTCGGACTAGTCTCTACCGTGCAGACATCCATCACGTTTGAAATAAATACAGCACTCGCCGTAATTAAAGATGAGGGCCTTCGAAACATGAATGCGGCCGTGCGTAGTCACTTTTGATGGTCACTCGGAGACTTATACAATCTCCAGATGCATCTAGAGCATAGGCTGAGCTTGCTGGAGGGTGGCCTTGCCGCAATGCAAAACGTTAGTGCCGTGTTCTCTTTTACCCTCTACCATAAAGTGATGCCCCCTAGTCTTTAGAGCAATTCGAGGTTGTCATGCAGGATTCGTCAAGAATGCTAGAAGCCTCCCTTGTGCAAGCGCAAGCTGCTAAGGTTATGCAACATGACGGCCTACTTTCAATGACTAAGCTCGTGGAGACTGTTCATTTACTAACTCAGACAACGCACAACGAGCTTGCGTCTATTAATCGTACGACTTCTGCCATGAAGGAAAGGCTCACCCGAGCACCTAGTATGGAATGGCTGATGGCTGTGCTAATTCCATTGCTTCATCTTTTCCCTGGTCTGTGTTTCAGTCTTCTTCTGTTACAATCGGACTTCCCTCAGCGGCAGGGATGTCGTTATTCGGTCCCGCGGTCAATTCCCACTCACTGCACCTCATTTTTCGCATTGCATGTTTTCTCTGGCATACTATCCGTTTCCTCGCTTCACTACTTGTGGTAACAAAAACAAGTTGTGGAAATTCTTGGCCTGATTTCGATCTCTCACTCAGAGCGCTTTTATCGTCCTCAATGCTAGGCGGTGGTGGTGGTCACCCTTTCCCCCGCGGGCAGCACTCGACGGGCAAGAAGTCTGTACACAAGCATGGGATGGTGCCTTGGAAATCGACATCAAACCCACCGTTCGTCCACCAAGGAGGCCGAGATCCGGCTCTCAACGATCCCTTCGTCCTCGGTACTCTCGAATACCCGATCGACTTTGTCGGCCAAGCGAGGACGCCAGGTGGCTTTGATGTAAGCTTACAGTTGCCCGTTATCAGAAATTGGAATCGCTTGACCCATCACTCTCAGTGTTTTGTTTGCCGATATCACATTTTCCTGGCTCTGTAAACGTTTCAAGTTTTCGCATTGTTCTGTGAAGATAACATTGACCATGACATGCATGGGCCTCAGGGGGCCATTGTGTACTTAGATGCATCCTGTCGATTAATTTGTGTTATCATGGTGGACTGTGTTCATTTGACTCCAAATTCGGACACCAGCTTGACCACTGTTTACTTGCTGTGCCATACAAGGCCCCAAAACTTAGTTTACCGTGAGCCTATGCACCCAGCCTTAGTTTTCTCGGCATCCCCGCACAATTCATCAATGAATTGGTCGCAAGGACCGGATTTCAATAACCCATTCAGCGCCCTCGAATCGCTGGGCGTTGTCCAGCCCAATCTGCTCAGTCAACAACATAGTTCGACTCGAGGATCGGCTATCGTCGCTGTCAAGTATCAAAATGCGAACCAGTCGTGCGATCCGCAAAGACCAGCATGCAACCCGGTCGCTCGTCCCAATGTGAATAACATGCAGAGGCCGACAGAGGTTCGCGTGCTCACGTTATGCTTGCGATTGGCTTTAACTTACGCATGCATCGACACCAGACTCGAGCTCGGTATAATACTACCCATCGAAGCACTACATCTCCACCTTGTCCCGCCGTGATGCCATACCGAGTTCAAAACAAAACAGTGGGGTCTAGAGTAACATCAACCGGATTCCGTAACTCGCCACCTAGGTGAGTGGTTCGCCGTGAACGAATGCAAATTTGTCAACCGTTGCCAGACCGTGCTCCGAGGTCATCAATCCTTGTTTTCTTACGACTCTGCCATGTTCCGGGAACGACCGGCTTAACCAACAGTTGAAGAAAGAGGTTTCTCTCGCGCTTAAAAAACCGTCAGAGTATGCCACTCGCCGAGACATACCCATGTCGACTCGTGTAAGTATGTTGATTGACGTGAAGCCTGTGACTCATTCCTCGCTCAGCCCCCTTGTGTCCGTGTTCCCCCATCCCAACCAGATCCACCCAACGGAAAACAAGATAATGTACTTACTTTTTGATAATTTGCAAGGTAGATGGCTAATGTCATGTAGTCTCTAGCATCAACGCCGACGCAACGCACTGTCGGTCTTGGACGACCACCAACTCTAGAAGTCACCTACAGCAGGAATGCAACACTTACGACCGACCTTTCTGAACAAGCTAATGTTAACTTGCCGCCGCCACCCGGCTTACCGAAACCATATCGTCGTAGAATGAGTGGTATCCGTCCATCCAGTGTGAGTCAGCCATCTGTTCATCTCCCATTACCTTGAACCTCTTGCAGAAACTGGCCAATGTACAGCGCCTTCCTAACCAAGGAGTGACAGACCGTGGCTTTGAGCGTTATAATGGTCCCATAGTTGCAAATCGGGTCTTCTCTCCCCCACCACTTGATGCCACCCGTAACCCTGTAAAGCTACCCCCGAGCAAGGATGCTCAGCGTTGCCCTCCCTCACCATCAACTAGTACCAATTCGTTGTCTGATGACCAGTCAAGCAGCTTCGCGCTCCCTAGTGACACAACGTTCACCGTACGTTCCTGATTTATCTCGAGTACAGGTCCTGACGTGGAATCATACACCAGTCCGTCGATTCCAATACTTCCGATCAGCGTACCAAAAAATGGACTGACACCATCTGCTGGAATTGGATGAATGGATACCCTTGCCATAAACTTCCGTGCCGATTCCAACATCCACCCCGTCCAAATCAGGTAAGCGGCTCTGAAACGAATTGAATCACGTCTGAGCGTCCTCGCTAGCTTGACAATACAGCAAGGCAGCCATCACGGGCACTGTTAGCCCCTAAGCCCACGCCTAGCGACGTAAAAACGCCCGCTCACGTGCACGGACCAAGGAACGGCGTCATCGCTCAAAAGCAAGACCCACCCAGTAGAAATGCTGAGCCGCCACAAAAACCCGAACCACTATATGCTACCACTATCTCAGATCATATTAAAGTTCGGTTTGATGAGGGCTTCGAGGTTCGAGAAGTGGTGACAGGCTTTGAAAGCCGGTGGGTGCATCTGGCGAACATCGCCAGCACTGTCACGTCTACCGCGCTGAGGGAGCTACTTGCCCCATACAATGTGGAGGTTATCAATTTTCCCGAGTCACCATCGGGGAAACCAATGACCGTCAAGGTTCAATTCGCCTCATCAGCGGATGCGATCAAAGCCGTCACAATCCTTAATGGGATCGAGTTCGCTGGCAAAACGATCAGTACCAAGCTAGCCATCAATAACTCTCTCAATGGCAATACTGTCATCAGAGACACGGATGTGCAGATCGTGTGGGAGTGCCCCTCCCGAGTCGGCTATGCGGGCTATGATACGTTGAAGGAGGCGAAGGCAATCATCGATTCCACCGATGGGTCCGTGTTCGGTTACTTGACCGTCACTGCGCAACTCTACGAGGGAATACCCTGCATCGGCGCATATAACGTTATCTTCAAGCAGATCCCCGCAAACGTGACCGAAGAGGGTCTACGCAAGTTCGCTAACTCAAAATCGGTCATGCTGGGCCGTCCAAATTACCAATCTCTTGACAAAGCTGCCAATTCTATTCGCTCCAGACTAGAGGAATATGGAGCTGTCACAAGCTTTGACGTGATTTCACCTCCATATAGGGATGGGTTGGTGAAAGCCTGGGCTCACTTCACGTCTCCTCCGGAAGCTCGTGCCGCTCAGGAAGACCTCGATCGTCGGCGTCCAAAGGCTATAGGGCACACAACACTCAGCTGCCGTCATATCGTTAGTGTGTCTCATGTCTTGAACGCTACTAGTTATAAGAAGATGCGCGAAGACATTGGATGGTTACGTGGGTCGTGGTACCGCAGATATGGCCTGGGTGTCTTCATTCGAGAAAAGATCAAAGAAAATGCCTCCAACGACGCTCCGGCGCACATACGGATATCCAGTGACCGGTCTGAATTGCTAGGCGTACTCAAATGCGAATTTGAGCAACTCCTACGCGGCGACACCATCATGCTTGAGGGGAAGCCTCTGTGGGACGACTTTTTTGTCACCCAGGCTGGTCATGCTTTTATAGCTCACGTACAAGCCCAGAACCCCGGGATCCAGATCCAGATCCAAAACAACCGACGTGCTGTCTCGATGTGGGGGCCTATTGTAAAGAGGCAACACGCCCGTACAGATATCGTTCGCAAGGTATCGGAGCTCAAGGCGCAGCAATTTTGGAAGATTCCGTTGTCAGGCAGGCTTTTGGGGCTCTTCTGCAGCGTAGAACTATCCACGTTGCAGGAGCTCCTCGGTCCCGAAAACTGCATTTTGGACTTCGGAGAGCGTGTACTCGTCGTGCGAGGCAATGACGCTGCGTTTCGCACAGCGTGCGAGGCCGTCCAGGCTGCACAAAACCGACAAGATGATGAGGCCCGTGCGTCGGACTCCGTTTGCCCCGTGTGTTTCGGGGAAGTGATTGTGCCCGTATCGCTTGCATGCGGACACCGATGGTGTCGTGCTTGCCTCACAGGCTATCTCACGTCGGCGGTGGAGAACAAGATGTTTCCCTTGCGATGCCTCGGCGACGAGGCCACGTGCAAGCAATGCATACCCTTGGGGCTCTCGCGCAAGATGCTCTCAACGACCGACTTTGGCGCCGTGCTGGAAGCCGCGTTTTGGGTGTACATCCACAGCCGCCCGGATGAGTTTTATCACTGTCCGACGCCAGACTGCACGCAAGTGTATAGGTCTGCGCCGCCCAACGCGGTCTTACAGTGCCCCTCGTGTCTCATGCGCATTTGCCCTACGTGCCGCATAGAGTACCATGATGGGATGACGTGCGAGGAGCGGGACATGGCCGACGACAAGCTCTTCAAAGAGTGGACGGCTAATCACGACGTCAAGCCCTGTCCAGGCTGCAAGGCGCCGATTGAACGGAGCGAGGGATGCAACCACATGACTTGCACGCGGTGTCAGACGCACAGTTGTTGGGAGTGCTTGGCGACATTCCCCAAGGGCGAGGGAATCTACGAGCACATGCGCATACAGCATGGTAGTATTGGACTTTGACGTCAGTTTGGTGCGTTAATTTTGTCATTCCACGTTGTGTTTGGTGTATATGCTCTTGTCATGGATATCTTTTCATTTTTGTGCTTCATGACTAATGATCTTCCTGCTCGTCGTCTCCTTTTTGTTGTTGTTGTACAAGTGTGATTGTAGTGCCTCTGTAGTGTACCGACTCATCGATTTACTTATTTATGTTATACTTATGCTACTCCTTCCTTTCATCCTTCATAGAAAAAAAAAAGGAAGACCTGGATTTTTGTGCAACACTCGGATCATGCATAGATAAATATATTTGTTGACACAGAACATTGGGCGCCAGCGATGGAAAATCTTGAAGTAAAGAAAAAATCATTGGAAATATGAATAGACGACAAACTGGACGGGTGATAATCATTGGGCAAGTGCCATGAGTTAGAACAACAAACCGAATAAAGGAAGAAGCACGTACACTCTCATACGGTTGGGCTGGTGGCCGGCCATGGTACGGCAACGACGCAGGCAACTCGGGCCTTTCCCCCCTCCATGGCACAAACGTCCCAAATTGATCCTGATACCCTTCGCGCTCATCAGGATAGTCTCGGAGTTCTTCCGGGTACGCACGATCGTGCGGCGCATACACGACAAACGAGTTGGGCGTGAGGTGGTCGCCGCGGCGGTTCCAGAACCCCATGCGGGCCTTGCGGGCATAGCGCGGAGGCGAGGGTTCTTGAATTGGTGGGCGCGACGCTTCGAGCGAGGCGTGTTCGATGGGGGGTTGCGGGAGTGGATTGTTGGCGGCGCTGTTGGTAGGGATAACGGGGACAGTGTCACGTCGGGTGAGCGAGGGTCCGCTGGTACGTGCATGGGGTGAAGGAGAGGGGGAGTGAGAATGCGAATGGGAGCGAGAGTGCAGATGTGACTGTAAACTGGGGTATAGACCCGTGTATGGCGACGTACGGCGATCACGGTATAGCGGGGATGGCTCCCCACTGCTCGAGTACGGCGACGTCCGCTTATCCCCTCTATCCCGTTCCCGATCCCGTTCCCTGTCTCTGTCTTTATCTCTGTCTGCTCTTTCTGCTCTATCTCTCTCTCTCCGACTTGGCGAAGGATCCGGCGACGAATTCATTGAACTTGACGCCGACGAATCGCGCAAGGGGGCCAAAAAGATCTCCGTGCTCGACAAGGCAGACGAGGACTCGTGGATCGTGCTCAGGCTAGCAATCAAGGGTTCGGTGCGGCTGCGCGAGAGCTGGCCCTGCACAGACCGGGAACGCGAAGATGCACTGGCAGCATTGAGCGAATTCGATAAATCCTCTGTTAAGTTGGTATACACGTCACCACGAATTGAAGAGGACGACGATCCATTGGGCAACGAGGCCTGCCTTGCCAGCGGTTCGGGTACAGGTGGTCCACGTGATGGCGTCGAAGCCTGGGTCGGTGAACGTGAGTGGTACCTAGGCGGGGTCTCATCGATGCTTTTGCGCACCTGCTGGTAATACGTTGGTGTACGAATGATGTTGGACGAAAACGTGGGTTGGAGTTCGCCCCTGGAAGTGAATGACTCGGGTTCCTGTGTAAACATGGCTTGCTGTGTCGAGGCAGACCGGGTGTGGGTGATAGTAGGCGTCGGAGCAGGGTAGGGCGGTACCTCGTTTGCAGCAGGCGCAGGCTGCGACCGAGTCCTGCTGAGCCACGCATCTATTTGGCCGACGGGACGTGCACCCTGGCTGGGTCGGTTGTCGGTGGGATCAGTGCTGTGTCTGGATGGCCCAGTGGGCGTGACAGAATGATCTGGATGGTTGTAGAGGTAGCCGCCCCGCGACGCTGACCGCTTATCTGGCGTCTGGTTGTGTGCTTGAGGTTGGGAACTTGCGCCGTCTAGTGATAGCCCTCGACTACTCTGACCATGGTCTCGCGTGGGTGTGGAGGTGCTGCCAGTGGGAATGGTGGGGTCCGTCGATCCGGTTCTACGAACGTTGAAATCTCGCGTGGGCGTCGCACGATCTTTGCTCTCCAGTAAACTAGGTGGATTCCATATCCATGGAGTCTGCGGTTCTTCACCATTATATTCCGAAGGGTCTCTCCTATATATGAAAAAGCCGACATAGAAAATAACGGCCATTCAGCATGCGATCTAGCCTTGAACGGGTTATCGCTACAAGAAACCTGGGAACGCACCTCTTGACCATGCCCTCGAGACCCAAACCATTGTCCGACAACTTGGTGTTCCAATAACTAGGCGAGGGTGGTTTCGGGATGCGCTTGTACGGATTGAAGTTTGGAGGGAACCATCCTGCGCCAGGTGCCCACGGCTGCTGCGGATTTTGGATGTTGGCGAGTGGATTGTACTGCCAGTACCCGGCGTTCCAGCTCGGATGTGACGCGGTCCCACCGGGCATCGGAGGGGGGCCTGGGTAGCCTGGTGGAAAGGGAACGTTACCACCGGGCGGCCAATTGCCTGTCCATCCCTGTGGTGGGTGTGCATGGTGAAGGGGCTGCATCAGCTGCGGGTTTGGATGCCATCCTTGGATGGTCTGCGAGGCCATCAATCAAGACAGGACACGAGGTACGCTGATAAGGGCGCCCCATCAAGATATATATGAGGCTCGATCGGTTACACAAAGTAGACGAGCTGGACTCACGCTGGCGTGGAGTTGAGCAGGCTGCGACGAGCGTATGAGTCGAGATGGTCCGGGTGCGCACTTTGGGGCAACCGATGGAGAGTTGGTCGAGTCCAAGGATGGATATACAACAACTTATAAGTAGTCGGTTCAACGTTGTCCGCTCGCCAACCAACGAGACCCGTAGCCGGATGGACGACACTGCCAGCTTGAAGACACAGCAAAGCAAAAATGGCCTGGTCAAGGATATAGTACACACGCGAGACCCCCGCACACCACTTCCGTATCCTTCCTACTAATCATCATTGTTCGATTCATTCAACAATATTTGACAGGTGACATTTCAATACGAATCAACTACACACTCAAAAATGTCCACTTGGTCATGAAACCTACAGATGTTTAAAAAAAAAACAAGTAAGATTAAGAGCAGACGCCCAGATCCTTCCACAAGCCAGAGTTATCCCCAGGCACGTTTGACTCCGTCCACTGAACCGCGGACCAGAGGTTGTTGTTGAAGGTGACCTCCTGCCCGGTGGTGTACGCAGTGTTCTTCTGCCATGCGGCGATACCATTGCAATTGGCCTGGTTGCTGATCGGCTGAGTGCAAGTGCCTTCAAGTGCCCATTGATCAGGGTGCGCGATGGGGGTATTGTTGTAGGTCCATTGAAGCGCATCGTACAACTGATTGCTGAAGATCACCTGGTTGCCTGCGACGTACTATGAAACGAATGAGTGTCAAACTAGCGCACTGCGCCAAGGCCACCCACCGCGAGGGCTGCCTGCCATGGTTGAACGCCATTGCAGTTAACGGTGGTCCTAGCCTAACCAAGCGTGGTAGGTTGGGCCGTCAGATATGACTACATTCACGGCAGTCAAAAAATACTCACAAAGTTGCCATCTCGCTGGACGACAGCGCCGTTGACGGCAAGGAACAAGGGCAAGACAGAAGCAAGGGTAAAGATGGAGCGGACCATGGTGAGTGAACTTGAAATCAAAAAGCAGTAGATAAGATGGGTAACGCAGTAGTGAGCTGGATACTGGGGTGGGGAGAGAATCCCATTACCCCACCCCTTCTTATACGCGATCGCCAACGTAGCAGCCACATAGCGGGTGAATAAAACTCTAGGGGTAGGTTGACCGCGGGGGTGCCCCTAGCACTGCACCCCCTGACCCAACTCCATATGCGTTGGAGATCATTCCAATATGTGGCTGTGACGTCACGTAAATTCGTAAATGACCCCTGATCCAAGGCCTGAAAGTACTGCTTGCTGGCTAGGATGACTTACCGAATGTACGCCAAGAAAGAGGGGAACCATGAGCATGGAAGCCACCTTCCGATTTTTTTGGACGCGGAGAGCAAAGAAACTCTTGGAGCTTTGTGCACTTTCTCGACTGGCCACCGGCAAACTGACAATTCCGAATTCGTTTTTTTCAGGCTTGTGGAGGCCGACTCCCCCTGCCACGCAAACACGAGTCACGATCAGGTAAATTTACTGCTGTTGGCAGTGTAACTGCGGGCCTCTTGGCCCTCCGTGAGGAACCAGGCATCGGACGACGCCCGTTAAACTTAATCTGTGTCAGTGCAATCCATTCCGATCATCATATGTCACGGTTAGATATGACCGGGACCTGGCCAACTTATCTAGCAAGTAGATTAGAATTGCAGTCATTTTTCATCATGCTACCGCAGCTACATCCTACGGCGTGCACCTCAGGTATTTTCCTCTCGTTGAGGAAAAAAAATCGAGGGAAAACGACCCTATGACGACATGAGTATACACGCAACGAAATATGTGTTATAGAGCCTACGGCTTCACATGTCAGAATTACTATCCTGCCGCTCCCCACCCCCAAATCCACGCCACCATCAACTCGTGTCACATCGGCGTCCTGTGCGTAGACAGCTGTAACTTGGCATCAAACTGAGTGAGCATAAGGGCGCATCTAGACCCGTATTGCAAGGACTTGGACGGTGGGCTATGTGTGAACAACAGCAGAGGGGACTGTGGTGACGGAAACTCACAGTACCAGGAGTGTCAGCGTGTATACTGCAATGACGGCGAAACCAACATAAGCACATGCTCTCCTGAGGCTGAGTTGAAACAATGTTTACGTCCATTCGGTGGGGAGAACATACCACTATTGGAACACACCAGGGTCGGAAAGATGCAGATTTCTATCGAACATAACACGTACGTGCACCAGCACGATTGCATAGGAACCGCTACGAGGCAGGTACAGCAACGGAGTTCATGCCCAAATTCACGATGTAAGTCACACAGGTCGTTAGAAACCCTCGTCGGACACGGTGGTGTACTACAAGCCGATCCAGAGCGTTGGAAGTACTGAGCGAAATCAGTCGTTGGTACGAGCGAAATGGCATGACATGATGCCTTACGAGCCCTACCGTTCACGCAAGGAAAGTGGTGAACAATGTCTGTGAGTGTAATAAACCTAAATGCGAGGGCAATGGGGAGCTGGCATATACTTCATGTTGCGACAGACGGAGGAGAAAGAGGCTACGCACACGCAATCCATCATATGGCCATTGACAAACTAGTAAGAGCTGCGAGATTATCACCCAGCGATCTTGTTACGCCTGCGAAAATGGTGATCACCTGTACCAGCAGCTTGAATCAGGCTCTGTTACCGTAACTCAGTAACGATTGCGACACGGGCTCTCACTTAATGCTAGCGTAGCTCTGACACAGAGAACGGTTTCCAGCTAACCACTTGTTACGTTAAGACACTGCAAGCGGACTAATAGGGGGAGCTCGGAAATGGAAAGAGAAGAGGTACATTTTGAACAAAAAAGCTATGTTAAATCAGGATTGCAGTTTGGACTATTTACCGTTGCACGGCAAAAATGGATACAATGATGACGAGACAATTAAGAGCATAAAATGTTGAGGACCGCCTTTAGTGACGATGAGTCATCATATTTGCTGAGATGCGACGTTGGTAAACAGGCTTCACTGGGTTGCTCACGTTCGCGTCAAACAACCCGACGCACAACCAAAAACCATAGAAGTGCTGTTAGTGTAACTTTCCAGCAAACTTAACGTCTGTGGGGTGCCAAAGTTTTGCCGTATAGCCCACATGTTGTCATGCCGCAGGAACGGCATGTAGATTCAGTTAGAACTCCGACGAACTCTCCACTACCTCGGCACGGAATGGCAGTGTTGTACAAACTCTACGCCTCAGAAGCTTGAATTTCTAGTTGCCTAGACCTGCAGTCTAAGTAACGCGCGCCTGGGGATACGGAGGTATGTTGGATGGTACTTTCACCTCACCAATACTCACTAACCTCGTATAATTTGTCTTGTGACCATGGGTACTATGTTTGGAAAGCATAAGTCTACGTTCAGCTGACGTAACTCGGTGACAAATTGTGGGCTCATCGAAGAGATCAAAGATAAATGGTTCTGGATCGCCAGAGATCCAGCGGATGCGTCAAGGGAGTCGAGTATCCCCGTGTATGCAAACTTTCGAGACAGTTTATTTTTTCTCTTTTAATGACCTGGTTTTCCTCTCAAGCATGCGGAATATACTCTTACCATCAGTTTATTTATCGAATGACCCTTTGGCGTCGAGGATTATTCAGCGAACGTTGACAAGCACGTCATTTATACTATCGTTCTTACAGGCGCGGTTCATGATAACCGATAAGAGGTATGTACGCCATCCAGTGAAAGCTTTGGGGTTATTCCTACAAGTAGACATTGGATGAATTGGCGTTGCACCTTCCTTAACAGTAGGAATAATTTCCAGATATCACGTATGTGATAGAACAATCTTGTCTCATGTCCTTGAGAGCCACGATAAGCGGATGCCTATTCTCCATGTTAATAATAAGACTCACGTAATGAACAAGGAACGAATGCGACGCGAAACAGAACTTGTGAAATCCAACGCGGTGGTTACGCCATATCTGGGTCTGGAAACTGGGGGGTCCAGCTGCCCAGCTTACGGCCTTGCCACCAAAGACCTGGTCTACCGTTTATTGACATGCTCGTGTCCTCTGGAAGACCAGCGGAGAAGTGTCGTTCCCAACAGAATGTCAGGGGTTTTACAAGACGAGCAAGCGTTGGGTTAGGACAAACTGTACACGTCTGGGTCTCGTCTGCAGAGGTCAGAGCTGCAGTAGGCTCAGATGGCGAGGCAGAGGAAGGGAGATGAATGAGAAGAAAAGGAACCGCTGATCGGTACACGTGCAAGATGGTCGACTGTGAAAAAGGACTCTCGGAGAGGAGGAGGGCCACGGTGGGGTACAGATCCGTAGGTACAGGTTCGGAAGCGAAAGAAGACGGATGAAAAGCAGATGTGGACGAAGGGTGAGCAGCAAGCGACACAAAGGGCCTGGATTGGAAGTGCCAGACGCCTTCCATTTCGCGCACGTACTTTGGGCTGAGTTTTTTCTTTTCTGCCTTGCACTGTGCAATGACGCGTAATCGTCTTCGCAAGAGGCCATCTGAATCCGGCAAAGTACCTAGACAGTGAGTGGGATTGGATTCGGTCGACGAGGGGAGCCACCACCAGCCGACGAGGTCGATTCCACCGTCTGACTTTCCACCGACGCGTCGAAGTACCATTGAGAAATGAGCTTGCAATAATCGGAGACAGCGCTGTTCAAAAGCGGTTCCACGGTGTACAGCGGACAACACCATGGTACTTAAGTACAACATATACAATAAAAGACTGGGGGGGTTATCTAATCGAGTTGGAGGGGTCGCACGGACGTTCCCGGATAGTCGGTCTTTCCTTCCGACTGCACTATTCAAAGTGTTGATTCCTTCGTCCCCGCCATGTCTTAGTACGTGTCTTCATCGCGTCGAACGACGAGCAATGCTTTGCTGACGAGCCGGTGGACAGCGTCATCTTCGGTCGCAGCATCAAAAACGAGTACCTCACGTTGGGCACACTCTTTACTGTCGGAGCAACCGTGTTCGCTTTGAAGGGCGGAAAGAAAGACGCGGTCGCTGCCAGCAAACCTCTAAGCGAGCGGGTCCAGGACGCAGTGCCCATAAGAGCGGAATCTAGGTGTGTGGTGCTCATTCCCAGATGTTGGTGCGAGACTCATGTCACCTTTAGAGAGGAAGAAGAGTTGTAAGTGTGCCATCTACTCTGTATAGGTTGCTCTGTGCGACGTCCTCTGACACGTAGGATGAACAGCATCAAAAACTTTATAGCGGAGGCAGAGAAAGAGAGCGGAGGGTCATCACATCACTGAGCTCCTCGTTGTGGTACTCGTTCTACCCGCAAATAGAGACCTATTTTTTTTTTTTTCTTCTGCCGAACCAATGAGTAGATGTAGTACTTGTTTCATCATCTCATGCTCGCTGTTTGACACGACGTGTGCTGCCATTCCAACCGGCTTGCAATTTAAATCACTGCTTCATTCAAAAGTTGGTCTCCACTACGACGATCACCACCACAACCGACTACGTTCTTTGCTACCCCCGCTCTTTTTCAAGCCATCCTTGTAGATTTACTCTTCATGACGCTTGTTCCGTCCCCCCTCGAACCACCATCAATGCCGTCCTCCGTCCTCCCTTCTCCACCAACATCACCTAGAGTAGCTACAGCTCGCATACGAATCAAGCCTTCGAGAAGGCCGGTTTCCCTAGTCAACGTACCACTCCAAACATCCGAAGACCATGAAGAACGAACCAGCATGTCACCGTCTGTTTCCAAAATCTTGACCGCAGAGTCCGATGTATCCCGGAGCAGGACGGTTACACTAGTAAGCCCTAACGCAAAGGCAATCGCCAATAAGCGGAGACAGTCGTCCATTGCCTATTACACCCCTTCTTCGCCTGCTCCGTGGAGTCAACGGCCGCAACTGGACAGAACCCAGTCTTCCGGCGCGGGTGGCCCCCATGGCGGAGAACCTTTCTTATTGAATGGAAAAGAAAGTGTATCACAGAGATCAAGTCTCGTCCTAAGCTCACGCTCACCTTCGACCCGTGAAAGCGTGTCTTCTTCGGATGGTGTGGGTACAAGAGAACGAGAACCTCTGACATTGGTCGAAAAGTGAGCGCATTTTCTTAATCTAGTTTCGTTTTTGAAGGCACGACGCGATGTATGACTCGCCGCAGTGAGGATCATGAAGTGATCGAGTTTACCTCATGGTGGTGGTGCTCTCGACTAGATATCATTTCTGACCTCCTCCTCTCTTCGAGCGTTCGACACAATGCTGATTTCATCGTTCTTGGCATCGTTCCCCGTTTTATGCCCTCCACTTAACATCCTCACCTCTACTTATCGTCCCATGCATCCTCTTTTTACCCCTTTGATCCATTTCCCAAACCAGACACGCAGATCTACTTCACTTTATTGCTCAGAAGGAGCGAAAATGTCTCGAGCTACGCGACCAGCTCGCCATGCACGAAAAAGAATTGGCAGGACGTGAGCAACACACTTCACTCTGTCCCCCTTGCCTGATAAACTATTCTTCTAATATCGCAACATCCCATTAATGCACCCTTTTGACAGTCAAAGACAAATGGGAACGCATTGTCAACCATGGCCACGATCTCCTCCCAATTGGACCCCTCACTGCCAGTCTTGGTGGCGTCACCCTTGACGGGTTGAAAGAAGGTGTGCGTATGATCGCCGCAGGACTCGGCGACTTCAGCGGGGTAGTCCAAGACCTCGATTCCGGAAACAGCACCATTTCCAAACTACCCAACCAGCGCGAACACAACGGCGCATTGAACTTCAGCGTGACAAGGCGAACGGAGAGCGTGCACCTTTCGATGAGCTCCACGTCTTCTATTCGTGAAAGTGTGCATGTGCCGAAAGGCACAGAAGAGGTAGCTATGGTCGCTACAGCACCTTCGCTCTCCCGTGCTGGCAGTCTTAACCATCGGGTACACAAACGTACCTCGCGCATTATTACCAAGGAGCCAGAGGTGCTCTTTAGTGCGACTACCCCGTCCTCTAGTCAGAGCTCTGAACAAGCTCACCTGGACGAGGGTATGAGCATGCCACTTGTGCTGAATTCGAGCTTTGCGTTAAACGCGGCTCCCAAATCGCCCGTCATGAGGCCCGTTAGCATGGGCTCTATGTCGTCCTGGGTGGACAACGTAGGCAAAAAGCTAAGTGAACTACAAAAAGGCCAAACGTACGTTCCTCGTCTTAGTCTTGGGTTCACCCGAGACTGGTCGACCTTCCTTTCCTAACTATTTCCTCTTACGTTCCCTTCTTCCCTTACTTTAATAGATTTTCGAAAAGTCAGAAACGTGCATCGTCCCTCTTGGCAGGCGTCTCGAGCACGATTAACGCAGCCCTCTCTCCCGGACCGACCGCGACAACACCTGCTCCATATCCAACCTCCATACATCCCACGATAACACCCACATTGACAAATAAGGCATACCCTACCACATTCGCACCCCCACATCAACGACAACCTAGTTCCCGCTCTGACCCCCATTTGGATCCCCCTTCCAAAACTGCACCCGATTGGGATTGGTTGGATGATGAGGAAGAGAGGGCAACGGGAGAGGCAGGTCGTCTGAGTGGAGATGTGTTGGTCCCCGATTCGAATCAACCACCCACCACGCTCGTGGCTACTACCGTTGTTCCCAATGCTGTGACCTCTTTTGAAGACGAGTGGAATTGGTGAACGGCCTCGGTATGCGGATGAAGACGGGTGCTCTCGTGCATGTGTGTGTATTGATAAGTATGGCGTATCCGGGTGTTGTATGTATTCCATTCCACCACGTTCATTTTCCTGTTTGGCGTTTTTTTATCCCTGTAAAAACGTTTGCGAATGAGAACGGTTTCAATGGCTATCACGCATTGTTGATCATTGACGAGCTCCAAAGCTTGAAGTTTGGAGCTCGTGATCTCGGGAGGATGTCCCCTCTCCAACACCAGTAAAAAGCGCTACTTGTGCATCCATGATATAGGTAGCGCCAGACAGCATGTAAAAGAGAAAAGAAGCATGATAAATCATCATATCTGGATTATCCAGCGTCATCACACCCCCTTCCCGACCTTCTCGACATGGCCATTCACATCTTGAACCCGCCGACATCCTCTTCGTACAAATTATACGATCCAAACCGCCTCGCAGGGATCCGCTTTTCGTACAACAAATCGAGTCTACCCATCGCGCGTCAGTTATCAGACCAAAAGACCAGACGCCAAGTAGCAAGAGAGCAAGAGAATGACACGCACTCGTCGACCGTCCGGTCCTTGGTCTCTGGGATGAAAAAGTAGGCCCAGACTGTCCCTGCGAACGCGAGACCTCCAAAAATGAAACCAACGTAGCCTCCGAGGTTTGCTTCGTTGACGGTAACACTGCAAGATAGGAACGATGACGCAAGGGTCCAGGCCGATTAGGCGTAATAAGCGTCACAATGATCAAGTGGGCGAGGGACGATCCACTTACAGGTAGGGAATGATGATGTTGGCAAGCATGCCACACAGCGAGTTGGTCCAAATGCCAATACCGACCGTCTTTGACCGGAGCTTGGCGGACGAGACTTCAGCAAAGATGACATATCCCAGCGGGCCGCTGTACATTTATCAGCAAGGGAGACACGTTGTGTCACGAACATCCACCATGGACAGGAGTTACGCGAGCTTACATGCTGATTTGGTAGACAAAGTTGTAGATGATCGTCTAGAAACATGTGCGTTCAGTACACCTACCCCAGGACTGTGCTAGAGAAAGGTGTCGTACAAACGCGGACACGGTCCATTTGGCGCTTTGATGAGCCTTTCCAATCCAAATGAATCCTATCAAGAGCAAAATGACAGTACAGCCAACCATCCCCCAGTTGAAGAGGAAACGGCGGCCAAACCGGTTGACGGTGTAGAAAGTTAGCACATTGCCGACAACCTATGTAGATGTCGGCCCTGAGCAGCAAGGTTACTCGAGGTTCATTATAGAGGACTTACCCCGATGGCGGTCACTCCTACACCAAGATCAAAGGCCTTGCTCGTAGCAAAGCCGGCAAGCTCAAAAAAGTATGTACTGTATCCCAAGACAAACACCACGCCTAAAATAGTCTAGTCGCTAAAGCAAACACGGATTCTCGCTTTGCCTCACCTGCACACTGCTGGAGCACAAACACCATCATAGCAACGACCGTACGCTTGAGATTTTCACCTGGGCGTTTGTCAGGGAGATTCGCCAACGGAATAGAAACAGGCCCACCTCTAAAGCAATCCAAGTACGTCGCGGTTGCAGCGTACGAGTCCTCCAGTCGGATGGTCTCCTGGATTTGTTGCCGTTGGAATTTTGCATCGACAGTAGGGCCCCCGAGATGGGTGATAACCTTCTCCGCATCCTCGTATCTGCCTTTACGTACAAGCCACCATGGCGATTCGGGCGCAAATGGGAGGCCAATTAAAAGAATAAACGGAAAAATCCACTGGAGAGCGCTGAGACAAAATTTGACCAAAGGATCGACATGGAAGATACAATGCTCACAATGGGATCCTGTATGCGTATACGTTCGTCCAATCTCCTGTACCCCGGAGGATACCATTAGACATGCTTCACGGACCACTCAAGTCAGAAGACAAGTGATTGGATATGGTTATGAGATGCATACAATTGGCCGACTGTGAAATCGTCAGCGGCGGAGTGCTATGGAAAATACGACATCTGTACTTACGAACGATCCAGAGGTTTACAGACGCCGTTGTGATACCCCTCAGAGCGAGTGGTGATACTTCTGCACAATAACCGCCTGCGCAAGAAACATACATTCCTAGAGTACTATTGTTGAGTATGGCACACACAAGTGCTCGAACTTGAATTCCGAACCGAGCGCAAACCCATTGATGAGTTTCCCGACGAGGAGCATCCCATTGGTGTGTCTGGGGGTTAGGAACTGAATCAAAACGCCAATGAAGGAAATTGCGCATGCGACGGCGACGGCACCACGGCGGCTGATCAAGGCCGAGAGCGGGGTCAATGGAAACAGAAAACGAAAACATGAACACGCATTGGAAAAGGGCACACCCGAGCTGATCAGAAATCCAACCCAACGACAGACCACCGAACATGCCACCAATGGAGCTGACGCTGTTGAAGGCACTTTGCCACTTTGCAGAAAGGACTGGGGAACCTTCAAACATGTATCCAAAATCCAAACGGAACTGAGGAACACCCAGTAACCCTCCGCCGACCTAATTATTGAATGGTAGTATGCCACGTCAGAACGATGTTAGGATGGGCAAGGACGTACCTGTGAGTCGTAGCCCCACAAGAGTGCACCAATGCACATGAAGAGACACCAAAGGAAGGCACGCCAATGGGTGACCATGGCCTGGAGTGGTGTCAGAGCATGATCGGTCGCGGCGGCTTGTGCAAGGAATGTGAGGTTGCCACGAGTGTCCTGGTCGACGCTCGGGCTCTCTCTTGGCTCGATTTTTTCTGACGGATCTTGAGCGGGCAATGTCATACTTGAGGAGGAAGAGACGGAGGAAGACAGACGAAGAACTCGGGGTCCACATACCGTGGTCTATATACGGCGGATGGATGGCGGATTCAGAAAAGGTGTCACATTAGCGAAATGGAACTGAAAATAGAGCGGGAGAGAGACCGCATCACTGGAATGACTTTCAAGCTACCTTTGGCCATCACAAGTGTTCTCTATGGCTTATGTACCACGCAGCGCAGTGAAAGTTGGGGTTTCGACATGGTCTGAGACGAGCCCTTCCTATTCTCGAGTCTATCACGAATCCATTGTCATCACGGATCCTATCATCCTCTAGGTCTCACATGACATCTGAACCACATGGACTCATCATAAAAAGTCAAAACGGGTAGGTAATAGCCATTGCCTACATAACAAAAAGGTCCATAGCATCCCAATCAAACGCTCCACGTCAACGACATTCCCATGTATAATGCCACTACCAACACCAGCGCTTGTGACTTGGCGGTAATCGCTCCCGACGATCTACTACTCCGAGGGTCGCTCAAAGAGCCCGAAGGTTGTGCCCTACTCGAAGACGGCGTACTCGTGCTCGTCGAAACAGGCACAACGGTCGACGTCGTGTATGTACGGACGTAATTGATATCAAAGTAGGCATCGTCGTATCGGGGGCTTCCTGGGCCGACCACACAATCGCTATACTGAGAACATGAGTGTGATCAGCATCACTCGGTATCCATTCCGATCCGATAACTACTCACACAATTACCCGTGGGCCCCGCGTTGGCGCACTGCGAGTTATATATCGATGGCACACCAGCCCTAGGATGTCGGGTCGTGTCAGTGCTCGTGCTATATTGCACGTACATACAAACATCCCGAGCTCACCAGTCACCACACAGATCGATATCCAACACAAGGTTCTGTGGCGTAAAGAATTGCGAAACATTACAAGTGTTGGAGTAAAAAGCGGCATGCGGCGCCCCCCACAAGGTTACATTCATCGAAGATGTGGAATCCGCCTGTGATATAGAGGAAGGTATATCCAATCGCTAATTCTAATCGTTAACAAAAAAAAAAAAAGCTACGTTGATAGGCAAGACTTACACTCCAGAACCACATACTGACACGATGTTTACCATCAATACCAATCCGAACGGCAGTCAGAACAATACACGCACAAGATCCCCGAAGTATCAAACTGCGTTGCAAAGACGCCACCGCCTGCCGTGGCAAAACCGGACTGGTAACTATTTGGCGATGTCTCCTCCACAGTACATCCTGAGCCTTCGGAGCAATTGGTCGCCCCCGTTAAACCTAGCTGACCTGTATTACCACTGTGATAGCACCCCTCTGTGGCATGAATGGCCATCTGATTGTTGGTATTCATATTGATACCCTCTATAATATCAATCTCGCCATCATTGGGCCAATGGGGTCCTGACAACATCGTCACTTAGTGTCTCGCCGGTAAAGTCAACATGATCACACACCAAAACTCCAAAACGCTGGCCAAACCTATCGAAGCGCATACACGGTGATTCTTCGGAAATGAAACGCAGCACCGTGGATCCATGGACTTACAGAGCACCCCCACGGTATGTGGTTTAGGTCTATTATCCACAAACTGCCTAGATCATATGCCTCTTGGGTCGTGATGCGGACCTAGAGAGACCGATCAAAACTCCCTTCCAATACAAGGAATGAGTGGTCCATACCGAATTTCGCAACTGGCCCGCCTGCACGTTCGTAAAATTATCTACTTTGAGGATGACGTGATTGTCGCTGTTCAAATAGGCAAGGTTCTGGTCGAATGCAATTTCCCGGCTCACCCAGGTGACATTGCCTTTGTATATGAGACTGCCGAAGTGAGAGACAGTCAACACCAACAACGTACCCCAGGTCAAGTTATCTGGGTTGCCATAGAAATCCCAACCATTGAAGAAGTTTGGCCCCGAGTAATCATGAAGGATATCATAGGAGACCACCCGCGAGGACGCAATCCAGAGCGCACCGATAATCAACCATCGTTGCATGGCTCAGCAGAGGGAAGCGAAATGCGACCGGGGAATGGGGAGGTAGAAGAGCCGAAATTGTTTTCTTGTGAAATCACTTTAAGGATTCACGCTAAGTGGTGAAAGCATCCGGGAATCAGATATTCATTAACCAGTGACGAGCACACGAACGATCGTGAACTTGCGTTGCGGATACGATGTGTGCATGTGAACGCATGGATCATCGGATGTGAGGAAATACCAACCTTGATGTCACCTGAACGAGGAACGACAGTGACAACGTCTATGGAAGGAGGCCATCCGTCTGACGAATCCCATGAGGCTTGCGGGTTGTTCATTAGAGACCGTAAAGTGCCAACTGTGTGTGCACAGCATGGTATTTTACCTAAGTACTGGAAATGGCAAGGGATGGGAACGAAGGGTCACATCATCATATCAAAAGAACGACCTTCTGGACACAGAATGGCCTCATGTCATCAGAAGTTGGGGTCACCTGGTGCACTACGGCGTTAGAAGGCCGGTGGGCCATCCATAGCGAGTGTGCCATTCAAGAAGTGAGTGGACGTCCCTGAGGTTGATGGAATGTATGCATGTTCATGCTAGATAACCTAGGGGAGGCCGTGAGGTCAAAGGAACTGCGCCACACCAGCTGCAAGTATGTACATAAGTATTGGCAAATGGAAAGAGCGAAAATGGTTCTAGAGTGTCAACAGCCATGATGTCAAATTGAAAGGACTCCCGCACCATCCGATACAGACAATTCTAGTTGATCCGTGACGACAAGTTCTCCGTTATTTGATCAACTGGATCTGATGCAGGCGAAACACAAGCTGAAGGATCTTTCGGAAAAAGGGATGTTTTGCGAAGACAATCGTGGATAGGAGTTGTTGCAAAAACTGTCCAATGCGGATCTTCGAAATCCAATTCAAAATGATCGGCATACGTGCCATGCTTTGTATGAGCTATTCGGGCCAAGACCAAAGGGACATCGCGATAGACCACAGTACATAACGATGGCGGCTAAAGGCGGCAAAAAATGAGTTGTCTGCCTTGCAATCCAACGGACCGTCGCGTCTTGACACGGTGACTTTTTAGCCCAGGCCCGTGTGCGGCGTGTCTACCATCAGACATGACTTCTGACTTCAAGATGGTATCGTTTAGCCGCCAATAGCTGGTCGGGAGAAATTTCATTAAATACGCACCTGACCTTCAAAGTTGCTCGCGGAACTAAGTGCAGCTTGGAGTCCGTATAGATTGGGATATTGAATTCGTTATAAAAGCCGTCGTAGCGGCAGACAGGAAGACCCACAAGTGGAAATCCGACCCTCATTCGTCCCTCGGCCTCAACCGCGACAAGGATTTGCACAGTTCCGGCGACAGCACCAATCAGTTCGGTCAAAGTTAATTCAACGCGATCTATGGTCAACCATATGAGATATTAATCGATCACTCCGTGGACATACCGAGCTGGATGTTGGCTTGAATTCTCCCATGAACAATACTTAACCACGGGTAAGCTCTTCAGATACGTGATTATGACGAAGCCAGAGGAACCTAGTAGTAATTCGCGCCCCATAACGTCTGGATGAGGCCAGAATCGGCTAGTACAACAATCATCAGGGTCCAGTGCTTCTTGAAGTTCAAAAATTCAAGTTGGTCCCGAGTTTTTTGATTAACACCCATCGGTTATCATTGAATATGAATGTGTAATGTGCAGGGAAGAGCCTGTAATTAGATAATGTTCTCTTGCCTAGGCCTATAGGCCTATAAGATATCCAAATGCTACACGAAAAATGTAGTCGAACGTGCACATTCTTGGTGACGCCATCCGTTGCGAAGCTTGCGACTCGGATGTGATCCTCTTTTGGCCTTTCTTATCCCTGTTGGCATCGGCGCGCACAAAAAAGCCATGGCGTCTTGCTCGAGCGCAACATTACGGGCAACTAGTTCAAACTCGGAGACAGAACCCCTGCTTCAGTCACAGCCCGAGCCAGGTTTCTCAGCGAAAGCATCCCAGCAGGACGCGGAGAATGGTTCGTAAAACATTGGAGCTATTTCCTCCATTTCCTCTTGCTTATTTCTCCCAGTAAATTATGGATCGCTTGTTGACGATATGCCCAACAAACGCCGACTGGGTATGTCTAGACGGTTGATATACGGGACAAATGCCTATGCCCATTCTGTCAGGGTTGTCCAGTGCCATATTCCTCATCTTCAACAGGGTCATCGGAACTGGGTATGTTCATCTGAACCCCGGAAAAATACGCGTGCTCATTGTATATTAGAGTTTTTGCAGCACCAAGCATCATCCTCAATTCATCCGGGAGCGTCGGTATGACGTTTGTCATGTGGATTCTTGGCGCGCTAGTCGCCGCTGTAGGGACTGCGGTGTACATTGAATTCGGTACAGTAAGGTGCACTCTACATTTCCTCGGCCCGATTTCTTACGTGGTGGAACAACAGGGCCTCCCTCGCAGTGGCGGCGAAAAAACGTACATGGAGTACGTTTTTCGACGCCCTGCATTCTTTACCACTTGCATTTACGCAGTATATGGATTACTGATCGTGAGTGCCCTCACCAGTTTGTTCTGTTGTGCATCGTCATTACCATGGTCCGGGTTGAACCTAGGGTTGGCTGTCAGCGGGGAGCGTAGCTTTTGGAGAATGTGGGCGCTGGCATTGACGCAGCCACAGATGTTCTGATATACCTACAGACGCACTTCATGCCTTGGCTTACGAGCGAACACCTACGAATGTCCGCCTCGTAGCGTTTCTGTGCCAGACTTTCTGTCTCATTGTGCATGGTGCATTCCTCAACTTTGGTTTAAAGCTCCAGAACACACTTGGTGCATTCAAATTGGTCGTCCTGGCGCTGGTTGCCGTATCAGGTTTTCTAAGCCTGATTGGTATTCCTGGGTTTGTCCCTGGTAAGGAATACGATCAACCCAATAACTATACGTGGCAAACATTTTGGGAGGGCACTAACTTTGGAGCCAATGCGTTCATAATTGGCATGTATAATGTCATTTGGTAGGTTTCTCCACGGTAGCTCTCGGCGTTCACGGCTGATTACACTAGGTCCTACATCGGATACTCGAACGCCAATTATGCCTTGTCCGAAGTCCGTGACCCAGTCCGGACAATCAAGATTGCAGCACCATTGGCTATGTGCCTTGTAGCGTTCGCGTACATATCTGTAAACATTGCTTACTTTGCAGTGGTGTCCAAAGAAGACATGCTTCATGGGGGAACCATTCCTGCGTAAGTTTTTCTCTCTCTCGGTTTTACTCAACGAAGCTAATTCCCATCAGTGCATTGTTCTTCCGCAACTTGTATGGTCCGGCAACGGAAAGGGTAAACATAGTGAGATTCACGCTCTAATTCTGGGCTTACCTTGTCGTAGGCGCTCAGTGTCGTGATTTCTCTTTCTATGCTAGGAAATATTCTTTCGATTTTGTTCACCCAAGGTAGAGGTATGGGTTCTTGATTTGCGCATGAACGAGGGACATAACGCGGATTTCAGTTGTCCAAGAATTAGGGCGTGAGGGCATTCTCCCGTTTTCTTCATTCTTTGCAAGCAACAAGCCGTTTAATGCACCCCTTCCGGGGCTTTTTGTACAATATCTCATCTCTGTACTACTGACGACGTTGGCGCCCCCGGGGGATGCCTATCTGATTACTGTTAACTGTGAGTACCTGCTTCTACTTAATTTGCCAGGGACTGTATTCATCAAGTTGCTAGATATCTCGTGTGCTCTTGCGTTCTTCAACCTTGTCGTTTCTGGGGGGTTATTGTTGTTGTATACGAATGCTTTCAAGTCATACAATTGGAACCCTCCATTCCGAGCGCACAGGTTTGCAGTTGTATTCTTCTTTTTGTCCAACGTCTTTTTGGTTGTGGTTCCGATGATACCACCATCGGCTGGTTATGAACCCTACGAGCATCTCCCATACTATGTGAGTTGCTTGGTCGCTCGGGGCAGAGGGATGTGACTCTAAAATACCCTAGTCGCACGTTTTGATCGCCCTGTTCATTGGACTGTTGGGTGTGATTTACTGGTTCATTGTGTTTCGGTGGATACCTGAAAGGAATGGATATGTTCTCAAGCAAGAGACAGTGATTCAGGATGATGGGATTCCGTGCAACGTTTTCAGACGGATACCTATAGGAATAGAGCGGGATTAGATCCGTAGTAGTCTGACATGCCTTGTCGAATGACATTGATAGTTCCAAAGTCCGATCGGCAGAATTGATCCGAATCGCGTGACCGCGTTTTCAACTCGAGAGAGAAGTTTGCGCGCGATATACGACTTGCCCATAGGATTGGCCGTCTCATCCTTAAATGATGCACTACTAGCCTTGCCTTAATCCTTCCACTACCACTGACATCCCTTTCTTTCCTCCATGATCGACGATACTCACACCGTCTCACCCGCCATACGCGCGGCCAAGGATGTCGCCTTTGGAAGTGTGCGTAGATGGGTTCTTCTCTTTTCTTTAAAAATTTGGCTAATTTAACATGCATGTAGATCGCAGGGATGGCTTCCAAAGTCTTTGAACACCCCTTCGACCTCACCAAAGTCAGACTCCAGTCCCAAGTGCTGGATGCTACCGCAAGGTTTAACGGACCCATCGACTGTCTCGTTCGAACATGCAAAAATGAGGGCGTGACAGGACTCTATCGTGTGCGTCAGGTCTCCACGTGAGTTGAAGTGTGTGACCTAATAGATATGTAAAAAGGGGCTACCTGCACCAGTCGTGGGTGCCATGGTCGAAAACGCGACACTTTTCGTATCGTATACCCAGCTGCAACGTGTCATACGATGGGCCACTGGACATCCGCCTTCCAAAGATCCTACGGTTCTTCAGCTTGCAGTTGCCGGTGCAGGCGCTGGCGCAGTCACAAGTTTTGTTCTGTACGCCCCATCGCCCCCTTGATCTCGAGAATCTGGATTCTAAATTTACATTTTTGTTGATGGCATCATTCTAGTACCCCCGTGGAACTAGTAAAATGTAAAATGCAAGTTCAAATGCTAGCCGTGGACGTCTTTGGGACATCTACCCCATCCGTCCAGCCAGCCCCTTCTGGCGTGGGTACCGCAACGCTTGGGATGGCCCCCGTTAAACCACGCACTCTTCCCGGGCCCATCGCTGTTTTCATGTCCGTCATCCGCAACGATGGCCTCCGTGGTCTCTGGCTCGGTCAAACAGGCACACTCATCCGAGAAACAGGGGGTGGTGCTGCCTGGTTCGCATGCAAAGAGTTTGTGGGTGCGCGGCTCGTCCAACGACGGTCGACGCGCACAGGTGCACCTCTCTTCCGCAAAGATATACTCCCGTGGGAGAGCGCCGTCGCGGGTGCGTGCGCCGGGGCGGTCTTCAACTTTGCGCTCTTTCCTGCGGATACGATCAAGAGTACGGTACAGACGGAAGAGGAACTGAGGCCGCGCGGCAAGGGTGTGAAGCCGCCCACGTTCTTGGGAACGGCAAGGGCACTGTACCAGGCGCAGGGCATTCGTGGGTTTTACGCTGGATGTGGGATCACGGTGGCCAGATCAATACCAAGCAGTGCCATCATCTTTTTGATATATGATGGGCTGAGCAAGCGATTTCCATAGAGTAGAAATAGAGCATATCGTAGTACTAATGCATGGATTTATTGGAGTACACCATTTGCTAGAGACAGGGGTATTCTCATTTTTGGGATTAGGAATGGCAAGTAAAATTTGAACAACACGAATCTCCAATATGTCGTCTCACCTCGTCCGGCAGCTAGTGAGCACAAGGCCACTCGCCCCTCGTCATGTCTCTCTCCCTCTCCTCCAACTACACTCAGCCCGACGGTTACCTTCTCGGCCGTACGCCTCAAAGGCGAAAACCAAGTCAACCGCGTTCTTTGTGCCGGGCTCCCAACAGCGCCTCGACTCGGAGGAAGCACGTACCGAATACACCAAGGCAGAGTCCAAGATGGTTGCTGCCATCGACTGGTTCCGAAAAGAAGTTGCCGCGTTCGAGACACGGGCGAGCGGGCGTGTCACCCCTGCTGTGCTTGCGCCGGTTCGTGTGCAGAGGCGCGGGCAGACAGTCAAGCTCGAGGAGGTGGCGACTGTGGGCATCAAGGATGGATCGATGTTGATCGTCACCGTGTTTGATGAACAGGTTCGTAGCATTTCTCCTCTCGTACACCCTTTTTGTCTTGGTGGTGTTGGTATGTACACGCTCACGGATATGTAGTAGAACATGAAAGCGGTCGAGCAGGGTATATATGCTGCTAAACTACCCAACATCGTCCCCCAGCGTCTAGATTCGCGGACGTTCAAGATCCCAATACCCAAGTGAGTCTTCTGTTTCCTGTCCAGTCTGTATTGACATTCCAGCGTGTCCGGCGTTGCTTAGGCCCACAGTCGAAGCCCGAAACGGGCTCGTGACCACCGCCAGCCGAATGGCAGAGGATGTGCGTGTTCAGATTCGCAAACACCACCAGGCCAGCGTGAAAAAGGGAAAGTATGAGAAACATTCGATTGAACTCGAAGAGGTGAGCATCCTTACTGTGGTGCCCAGCCCTTTGGGATTCTGATCACTCCTGTGATTTTTTGTGTTAGTTTCAAAAGCTGTCTGACAAGCACGTTGCCGAGGTCGACAAGATCGTTACACAGATGAAGAAAACGATTGGGAGTAAATAAAAGCTTCATCGCCAGATTGACGTGGTGCTGTTACCAACTCATCTAGAACTAGACTGGTCAGCACGTGTGTATAGTGTCTACTTTGCTTGCTTTCCCGGAACCTGGAAACAATCATGTTCTCCTCCCTTATTCACAACAAGAGCGATTCAAAGCCCCCAAAAGTGTTGGGGTTAACCATTTTATCATCTCAGACGTGATTGCAGTAGTGCAACACAACCCATTTTTGCATGGGGCGATGGCAAGGCCAAATGGAAGGAGAGAAGGGTGTATCTTCTTGGACGTCCACACATCCGAAACTTCGATATGGGTAAATGCTGCTGCAATTGCAATGTTGGGATGTTGGTGAACATATTCTTGGTGTGCGACGATAAAATTAGTACTGCTTAATCCTATCTATGAAATCGGAATAAGATCCGTCGCTCACTTGACTTCAAGACTCACCGGTACTGACTTTCCAGAATGAGTTAGCATTTACCAGTGGAGCCAACTTATCTGGTTCAACGCCTTTCACCTAGCTTTTGATAGTCCCCCGCTAAATGTTCACTTGACACGAATCTGTACCAGAACACATGTCTTGAAAAACCTTTCCTTTATTGACGGGCGTCTCCCCTTGAGTCATGTTCAACAACTCATCCCACATCGATGCCAGTCATTCCACCTTTAGCGATATCCATCGAGACCAATACTACAATGCCCGGTCCACAGTACAGGGAAATCAAACCATCAATACCATTGTATATGGAAATCAGATTCACCAGGACTCCCAGTCGAGTGAGCCTCCCAGTGATCGTCACTACAGTATTTTGACGCTCAGGTACCATCGCTTTCAGATCTCATCGAAGGACTCCAGAAAGCGAGTGCACCCAGTGCTGCCTACGATTCCGCGCAGCGGTATCCAGCACCCAAGTGCATCGAAGGAACACGCGTCGAGCTACTTGCGTGTTTAACCTCATGGGCAGATGACCCAGCCCAGAGACCCATATGTTGGTTGAACGGCAGGCCAGGTTCAGGCAAGTCGGCCGTATCTCAAACCATGGCAGAGATGTATGCGAGTCAGAAACGTCTGGCTGCTAGCTTCTTTTTTTCGCGGAGGGATCTGGAGCGACGCACCACACAGCACGTCATTCCAACGCTGACTATCCAACTCCTCACATTTCTGCCATCCACCCGTCCTGCTGTTGTCGCAGCCTTGGAGAATGATTACATGATTCCGATGAAGGTCCTGCGGGAGCAGATGGAGAAATTACTGCTCGGGCCCGTTTCCACAGCGACGGAGACGCCAGAAGCGCCACTCCTTATTGTCGTCGATGCCCTGGATGAATGCGACGAAGAGAGTCTTGTTTTGGAGCTCGTCACACTTCTTTCCCTTCTTCCACAAAAGACTTCACTTCCACTCCGATTGCTGATCACCAGCAGGTCAGAGCCTTGGGTTCAGACGCGCTTCCACCGGCCGGACATATCAGCACTTACATTGCCGCTAGAGATTCATGCATTCAGCGCAGAGGCAGACATTCGCTCTTTTTTACGGCGCGCTCTGGATGACATGTACGACGAGCACCCTCAGATCATGAAGGATGTACCTCGCCCATGGCCGTCATCAGACGAGTTGGATCGTATCGTCAACAAGGCTGGTGGATTATTTATCTTTGCACTCACAGTCGTCAAATTCGTTGGGGACAGAATGCACAACCCCGCCGAACGTCTGCAAGCCATTCTTTGGGACAAGGGCGGTGTATCAACTGGGTCTGCGTATGCTGACCTCGACTCGCTCTACAGGGATGCTATCTCCGTTTTCCCCGATCCCGATATTGCACGTCTCATGCTTGGCGTCGTGTATTGTATGGCGACTCCCATGTCCATATCAGGTTTACACAAGTTAATCCAACGACCTGATGTGGATGCAAGAGTCATCGTTCCAGCCCTCAGCTCAGTTCTCCTCGCATCGGAAGATGGAAAGCAGCCCATCCAGTTTTACCACGCGTCCTTTCGCGACTTTTTGATCAATCCGCGACGGTCGCAAAAATATGCCATTGACCCCGATGCCTATCATAGATTGATGGCGCAACTGTGCTTTGAAACGATGTCAAACTCACTGAAACGCGACATGTGTGGAATTGGGGATCCCGCGAGGGCGAACAAGGAGATTCCGGATCTTGTTGAACGTCGTCAGGCGGCGTTCGACGAAGCGCTTTTGTATGCTTGCCATTTTTGGTCCCGTCATCTGACGCGGCTGCCAAAGGACGGAGTGGCGAGTCAGGCATTGCTGGATGCGTTGAAGAGGTTTAGCACCACGGTATTATTATGCTGGATAGAGGCACTCAGCATCTTTGGCGAGCTCGAGAGTGCCGTAGTGATGCTCCAGGATGCTATTTGCTGGATAAAGGTTCGTCTTCGTTTTTTTCTACTCATTATCCTGCTGAGGATGTCTCATAAGACGTTGCGCGAGGCTCCTGCGGATGTGTTACCTTTGTTGGAAGACGCTGATCGTCTCATGGTACTTTTCATGGATCCCATCGCTCAGTGCGCATTGCACATCCATCTCACGGCTATCTCGTTTGTTCCCCGAAACAGCGCCATCTACAGAACGTTCAAAGACCGGTCATATGGCAACCTCGTTTTGCATCCTGGTCGGGATGATTGGACTATCCTTCGAACAGACCACAACCTCCACCATCCCATCTACTCGGTCGTCTTCTCTCCCAATGGCGAACTGATCGCGACGGCCGGCGCGAATCAAGGCGTCCAAGTATGGAATACAGTTACCGGCGGAAACGTCGCCAGTCTGGGTGACCGCTCGTCGACAGCATTGCTCGTCTGTTTTTCGCCATCTGGAGCCTTTTTGGCAGGAGCGTTCGAAGCCGGTACGGTTGCTGTGTGGGATCCCAAAGTCGGCCGTGAACATCTGAAGCACGAGGGCTGTCACTCCGAATCGATTACATGCATCGAATTCTCCAAGAACAGCGCTCTACTAGCATCCGGTGCACGCGACCATACGATCCAGGTGTGGTCAGTAGAGACCACACAGCCATTGTATCGTCTAGCCATGCACGAAGGACCGGTGACTTCGTTGGTATTTTCCAGCGACTCAGTGCGGCTATTTTCCGGTTCGGAAGACAACCTGCTTATGATTTGGGATATGTCGAGCGGGAAACTGGTTCGTGGGATGATGGGACATCAGAAGGCGGTAAACTGCATTGCTGTATCCAAGGACGGGGGTATCCTCGCTTCAGGATCCGAGGACAAGACTGTCAAGTTGTGGGACACGCGCACTGGGAAATGTACACAGACATTCTCCAAGGGATATTACACAGGGATACGAATAATCCACTTTTTTGACGAGGACAAGCGCGTCATCGGTGCTTGCGACCACACAATCATGTCGTGGAACGTTGCATCACGCAAGACGTCGGAGACTATCTGGACTATCGAGGAGTTCTTTAAAAGGGTGCTCAAGGCTGTCCCCGCACGGCGGTTGAAAATGCTTGGTTGGGCGATGCCAAAGCCCATGGTCAGATACATACTCAAGGAAATGAATTCCGACTCCAAGTCGCGATCGGATGTGGAGCGCATGAGGGCCGTGTTCTCCACTCAGTCATCCTCGATTGTGTTTACGACTAGAGGATACATATTCGGCAATCCGCTTCGGATTCCAATGTACGATATGCCGGTCAGTACCGCTCACGAGATGGTAAACGCAGTTGCAGTATCGTCAGATGGTAGCTGGGCTGCGACTGGAGACCCATTGGGTACCTTCCAAACTCTGGATCTCACAGGGCCGCGAAGAACATGGGAGCACGTAGAGATGGCGGCCAAATCGAATCCGCATCACGCTACAAGCGTTGTGATCCCCTCTCCCACAGGTACACGGTTTTTGGTCGAAGCCCTGACGCGATGGGCACTGGTGGACGAGAATTTTTCGGTCGTCACTACGATCGACATGGGCATTATGGGGACGATGCGCGATGACGACGACATTCAGTTCAAGTTCTCGCCCGACGCCCGTGTCTTTTGCAGTGTCGCGTTGAACCTGTTTAACGACGACAAGAGCACATTACGCGTCTTTGACGCCGGGACGGGCGAGCAGCGAGCGCAGTTCTCGGGATTGAAGAAGGTGCAGTCGTTTGTTGTGTCCGAGGGTTGCGCCTGGGTCGCGTGCGCGCATGGGCTTGGCCAAGTGGAAGTGTTCGGGATCGTCAATAAGGAGCGCACGAGCATGAGCGAATCGGATGGGTCACCTGTTGGTGTGCTCTGTTTCTCCAACGACGCGCAGGTGCTCGTGGGCGGTGCCGAGAACGGGGTAGTCCGCGTATGGGATCGTGCCGGCGGGACTTGCAAGGCCACGCTCAAGGCGCCCATTTCGGCGGTCACTGCACTTGCATACGCGGGCGCTCCTGGGGACGAAGCGTGGGTGGCGATTGGGCGGGAAGACGGCTCGATCTGCGTGTGGACCCCATCGCAGTCTGCGTCGCACGACATTGTGTGTGCCGATCAGGCTACGGTGAAAAAGGTGGATATCGTACGGTTCTTGGAGGGTCATACAAAGTTGATGGCGAGAGGTGAGGACGGGACGGTGTTTACCTGGGCCATCGCCTTCGATGCAGACGGTTCGGATATGGGGCTTCAAGATGCCCCTCCTGAGGGTGCTGGTAACGGTGGCACTGGTGGAGAAGGCCAGGTCTCGAAGATGCCCTCGACGTCCCCGCGCCTTCTCACCCAGTCTGACCCCGGAGACGCACCCGACAGCCACTTCCACACGGCCTATCGGGTGCGCAAGGAGGACGGCTGGCTTGTGAATGGCGATCGGCGCGTGATATGGCTCCCGCCATCTGCGCGACCGAGCGGCAAGGACGTGCTGTGGGCGTACGAGAGTGGGCTGGTGGTGTATTTCACTCCGACGCGCAAATTGATCTTCCTCAAGTGGGTCGATTGGTAATATGGAGATAATGGAAAGATGGATGGAATGCATTAGTTATCACAAAGCATTGTAATTTGTACCCTTGCTCGAGTTGATCTTACAGAACTGAGGAAATGCCCTCGTCTATGTATTTCGAGTGCGAACCGGAAAAAAGAAGGGCTTGCTTTCGACGGCCAGACTGTCGGATACAGAAAAAATATGGTTTTTCCTCTGATAGGTGCAACTTGATGCCAAGTTTCAATATATTCCTACACATTGCACGGCACGAAAACTCTGCGGTAAAAAGAGTCCATCGTTCTGTTGCTGCATATTAACCCATCGCCATCGTTGCATCGACTAGCCTCGCCACGCGCGATGCATCTGGCACTAGACTCGGTCTCGATGAAAAGATGACGTCCTTGATGATCTGCGAGATGAGCCCATGTTGTGCTTCGGCAGCAATCTTTTGGCTGTGGACAGACCAATGAGGGGTTTACGCGCAGGAGATGAAAAAGGAAAGACGCGTACCTGTCCTTGACGACCTTGGTGAGTAGATTGTCCTCCTTTTTCTTGTCGTCTTGCTGTCAAAGCGACCTGTATGAGTGGGACGGAGGATCGAGGTGGAAACACGATACTATACCTTGTTGCTCGATCCCTTGTCATCTTGTCCTTTGGGCACGGGTGCCCGTGTGTTGCCTACCGCCGACTGAGCTCGTGCCAGTTTCTCATGCAAATCTGCGATCTGCGACACCGCGTACGCTCGGTTCTACGAGGATGAATTGCAGCCCGGTCTAGACTAGACATGGTGCCATTAAAGAACAAGGACACGCACAGAGATCAGATTACTCCCACTCAGCGTGTTGACCCAATACTTATTCCACAACAGTCCGAGGAGTTCTTCGTCCAGGCTCGATTTAAAGATTTCGACGTCGAGCGGATAGTATTGGTTTGAGTGGGCACCAAAATCCTCTATCTTGGCGAGTGGGATGGATTGGTACTCAGATGCGGTGGACGCGGGAGGGGTGTAGTCTCTTGGGTACGTGCGAAATGCGCCAATATCAACTTTTCCTGCCGAGATGGTACGATTGGGGTCTATCTGTGGATGTCACTGAGTCTGAGATGTACAGGGAAAGAAGGGGTGACGAAACGCACGACGACGGCTACGAATGGGTCTTGATATTGCTGATTGTTCATTTGTGTGTCGACGTCGATACCAGACAACCAACACCCGTAACCTGGATGGGAGTGATACCATCCGATGACGTTCTCGAGTCGTTTGACCTAGAAACACGAATGATTCTACAAACATTGGTCTGACGTGATGATGGAAGCACACCTTTTCGCAGTCTTGGGTGTACATGACCATGTACTCGTTGGCTTCGTTTGCGGCGTTGACGCGCGTTTCGGTACCTTGAACCGGTAGAGCAAAGGAATCCATGATCACGATGGCGTTCCCAATGACTTTTCCTTGCATCATGCCCATGATTTCGTGTGGAACGCCAGATCGCGCGTGTATGACCTGTTTGACGAGAAAAAGTTGTAGGTAGCGACAGTGATGAGAGGTACACACCATTTTTATGAGTGCAACAGCAGATATTTTGCAAGTTTTAAAGTAATGTGGGCTGTTATATGTGGAATCGCCACATGTGATGGTATACAGGAGGTTACGGGTACGTACTCTTGTTTCCAAAGTCCCTGGTGAAGGATGCGTTTGTATTCGTCTGCATCGTAGGCGTATATCTCGTCCTTTGGCGATATCTGATGTACTTGATTGGCCAATGAAAATGTTTGATACGCGGTTGAGGAAGACATGGCGTCGAGATCTCAAGCAAGGATTGATTATGTAATTACATCATACGGCTGTCCTGCAACTCCTTGAGAATGCCAAACACGATATGAATACCCTCCCAGACGAGCTCCAAATCTTCCTGTACTACACAGCTGAGGATGGATGATATCTTGTCCGGATGCCAGCGGAGCAACGCGCTCCGTATCCGCTCCCGCTTCGTCGTCGTGTTTGTCCGCACGGCCAAGCTCTCGAGTAGAAACTCGGACACTGCACGACGCGTGAGCGGGCCAAGATCCCGACTAGTCACGCGTTCCCCAAGCGGCCACGGGAACTCGACAAACGTGAGCGATGAGGGGATCGCGTTCTGAATCGCACGCCAACGCGCCTCGTAGACCTCCCATCGTGCCAAGAGGCGCGTCTCCGTGTCCTGCGTTGCAAGCTCCTGCCGGATACGCTCTGTACGCGCCTTGTCCCTCCGCCCAAGCGCGTCTCGGAGAACACCACCAGCTCGGACCCATTCGATCTCGCTGCGCTCACCGAGGGTGCGTTCCTGTTCGCGTCGTTTCCGTCGTTCCTCTATCGCTTGCTCGTCGTGGCAGCTCTGATTACTCCAGGGAATACATGTACCGATAGGCTCTGGTTTTGGTACTCGAGTTGGGGAGGTCTGGTGGAGGGAAGGAGGAGGAAAGGCAAGGTAACCTTTCATTGAATTGGTTCGATGTAGAGTTGTTATCGCTTAGTCAACTTTTATGCATGTTCTGGTCTCACGTCCGACTCGTATCCACCTGGGGGCCATTTCAACTCCACGACGAGGTAGAAACCTCACAGAAAGATATCATAGACTTGAAAATGTAACTAGACGTGATACACGTCCATCTAAGGGTTCTGCACCAACGACGACAGCCACCATCGCTGGCTTCGTGATACCCAAAGAGCCCCATGCACCCGTAGATGATGGTATGTGGTGGCAATTCGCTCTTTCAAGCCGCTCATCCTTCTTGATAGAGTGTTGCATGTCCGGTTGCGCCGTTTGCGTGTACGACCTATACGAAGATGCGCTTGCGGAATACAAGGATGCCGTGACCAAGCTCCGTGCCAACCTCTCTGCCCAACATATACCCGAGACTGAATGGCCCGTTCATATCCGCACGACCCCTACCTCTCCCACGGCCAGAGGTGTCGTCTTTGACGCATTCGAAGAAATGGAACGCACCCTCAAGGAGAAGCGGGAGAAGCGGGCAACAGTCGAAGCGGAGAGTGCGTCCTGACCTCCCCTCGTTGACGTTGACTCGGGTTGATGGCGTTGTGGCAGAGAGAACACGAGGACGAGGAGAGGTGTTGGTTGAGGTGTATGAGAGCATCCGATGGATCCTATTTCCCTTGTAGTCATCTCATCGCCTTATTTCTATCATATAAAATCTGGTTGTTTCTCTACATTTCCGTTATGATGCCACACGTCGACGACACCCCACAGCAAGATCAAGATCATCGCCGTCATCAGAGCAGAGCAAGAGGTAGAATACAACAAGAGCAAGGAAACGTCGCAGAAGAGTCACACTCCACCGCGCATCGTCATCACCGGCGTCGTCCACCTCGATCC
The DNA here is from genome assembly GCA_038088875.1 of Austroboletus festivus. Classification (NCBI taxonomy): domain Eukaryota; kingdom Fungi; phylum Basidiomycota; class Agaricomycetes; order Boletales; family Boletaceae; genus Austroboletus; species Austroboletus festivus. The sequence continues at coordinate 37,059 of JBBPJU010000001.1, read as the reverse complement.
GAGCAACCTCATGATGAACCAAGTCAATCTACCACCAGTTCCCCATCATCTCATCCGACCCGTCCATCTCGCCGTGAAAGATTCAAGGCAAAGCTCACAGAGACCACACCATCTGATTCCCCTTCCACCGAGAAATCTGAGGCAGCAAAACCGAAACCAAAGCCCCGACAAGCTCGAAAATCGGAGCCCCCCGGTGATGACCTTACCTCGACACTCACCCACGCACTGCGTACGCCTCCGTTTCCAGACTGTCCCATATGCTTCAGCCCCATCCGACCCGAACACCACACGTGGTCTTGTTCCCCTCTCGTGAGCTCATCCACCGAAGCCCGACCGAAAATCCAGGACGCCGAGGGGTCGCAATGTTGCTGGAGTACCTTCCATCTCAAGTGCATACGCCCTTGGGCGGACAAGAGCGTCAAGGAACTCGCCGAGGCGTGGCGCGCGAGGGGCGAGGAGCGGCCAGGAGAATGGCATTGCCCCGGGTGTCGCGCAACGCGCCAGGCAGTCCCACAGATCTACACGTATGCTCCCCATCTCTCTCGTCCTTTTTCACGACGATCAAATGAATTTCACAGGTGTTTTTGTCTTCGGATGCGTAACCCGACACCGCCGCGCATGGCAACACCCCACTCGTGCGCTCAACCCTGTTCTCGCCTACGTTCAGCATGCAAGCATCCCTGCCCGCTGCCGTGTCACCCAGGTCCATGTCCACCATGCGCAGTGACCATCCAAGCATCTTGTTTTTGCGGCAAGGAACGACATAGTGCCAAATGCCGCGCTGGTGAGAGGGCTGTATCCTTTTCATGCGCTCAACCCTGTCGTAAAGAGTTGCAATGTGGCCATCCCGATCATCGGTGCTCGCAGATGTGCCACGAAGGTCCGTGTCCCCCGTGTCCGCTCCAAGAAGAGGTGCGGTGTTTCTGTGGACGGGAAACGAAGCACGTCGCATGTGGCGAAGTCAAACCCGAGGACGGCACCAAATGCATCATCATCAAAGACGATGGTTCTGAACAAGTATGGATGGGTAGCTATGGATGTGGTCATCCATGTCAACGGTACAGCCTTGTTCATTTGGTCCTCAGGGTGGTTGTACTGACGCACATCTCTCCCAGTCCATTCGCCTGCTTCAATCACTCTTGCTCCAAGCCTTGCCATCCTCCTTCCCAAATACCCCCACCATGCCCTTTCGAACCCGAGCGTGTCGTATCTTGCGCGTGTGGGCGCCATCGTATCGCCCGCTCATTCGACGAATTCGTATCCAGCGGAAATGCACATGCATCTTCTGCCCTCCTCAAACCCCGAACTTCCTGTACAGAACCCCGCCCAACCTGTACATCATCCTGCTCAAAACCCCTCCCTTGTGGCCATCCCTGCCAAGCGACATGCCACTGGGACGCGTGCCCGCCCTGCATCGAATACGTCGAACGCACCTGCCGTTGCGGAGCGACAAAACACAAGACACCATGTGGTGACGCCGTTCTTGCCCGCCTGCCCACCGATGGCGATACGATCCTCGCAAGCGAAGCCATTCTCTGCGATAAGCCCTGCATGGCGATGCGCTCCTGTGGGCGACATCCCTGTGGGCGCATCTGCTGTCCTCTTGGGCCCCTCCAACGCACCAAACACACAAAGCGACGTGACCCCGACGCTCTCATCCAGCTTCAGCTTCAGCTTGACCCTGCCACCCGCGCACTCCACCAATGCGACCTCCCATGCAACCGCGTGCTAGCGTGTGGGAACCACCACTGTCAAGAGCGCGACCACAGAGGACCATGTCCACCTTGTCCGCGTGGCGTGTTTGAGGAGCTCATCTGTCTTTGTGGGAGGACGACACTCGAGCCACCGATCCAGTGTGGCACACGGTTGCAGTGCGTGTATTCGTGTGCGAGGCCGCCGCCGGTGTGTGGGCACCCTCACGTTCCGCATCTGTGTCATGAGGGCGTGGTTATCGCAGGGGCCGATGTGGCAGATGAAGGGTTGGGGGTCAGCGAAAAAGATGGGGGCGGGGACTGCCCATCCTGCCCTTTTTTGACGGAAAAAGTATGCGCATGTGGAAAGAAGCAGGTGGGGAATGTACGGTGCTCGCAGGAGAGGGTAAATTGCGGGAGCGTGTGTGGAAAGTGCGCCATGTCAGGTTGCATGGATATGGATGTTAATACTAACCCTCTACAACCTTAGGCTCCTGTCGTGCGGGTTCCATCACTGCGAACGACTTTGTCACGCCGACCCATGCGGAACATGTACTGCCGTCTGCGGTAAATCACGTAAATCATGGTGCGTCCTGTGTCACTGTTCCGTCTCCAGGCTTACGTTTCGTTACTTTTTCTCAGCCTCCCTGCGCACCACCCTTGCACACAGACCTGCCATGCCCCTGCTGCCTGTCCCGAAACTGAGCCCTGTCTGACCCCAGTGACGCTTACCTGCCCCTGTGGCAACCTGCGTTCGACAGTGCCCTGTTCAGGGACCAAACTCGCATTGGCGTGTACGGGTGACTGTGATATTAAGAAACGGAACGCACGGCTGGCTGAGGCGCTCGGGATCAGCGAGGAGAAGCGGGAGAATGCTGGAAAAGCAAAGGGAGTGACATGGGCGAGCGAATTAGTAGTAGGTGCGAGAGGAATGGGACAGCGGTTTGTGGGAGTTGTCGAAAAGGCATTTGTAGAGTGCGTTGTGTTGTTGAACAGGTTGCGAGGGTACTGACGTTTTTCTTTTGCCTGGGCAGCTTCATCAACTCGGATCGAAAGATTCAAGTCTTGCCGCACATGAGACCCGATCAACGGAAGTTCGTGCACGATGTACGTCCCTTTCTCGTGTATCATGGATGGTTCTGATGTCGAACATCTTTGCAGCTCGCGTTGGTGTATCGCATGGACACGGTCATGGTCGACCAAGAACCACATCGCAGCGTACAGCTCATTCGACGGATCGATACGCGTGTACCTGTGCCATTGTTGTCGCAGCACATAACATCGTCGATGGGTCGGTTGGTCGATTCGAGGTTGACGGTAGGGAGGGGGCCAGCTGCGACTGCGAATGCTGGCGGAGGTGCCGGCGGGGGCTCAGCGTGGGGCACGAGTGGGAGTACAGGCTCAGGGAGATGGAACGAAGTGGCGAGGGCGGCGATGGGCGCTGGTGTATCGCGATCGGGGAGTTCGACGCCTGCAAGGGTGCCATCACCTGGGCTGGGACCGGGTCGTTTGGCTGGCGTTGATGTTCCCAGTGGTGGCAATGATGCACCATCGTCCTCGAGCACGGGCATGATTCAGGGTGGAGGAGCAAAGGGCACTGTGTGGGTGTCCCCGTCGGTGCTGGCGCTGCAGGCACGAGACAGTGGGCAGGCTTTGGATGAGGGTAGAAGTGCGCCATTTGTGGACAAGGCGGGTACGGGTGCAGGCACAAGTGGCCCAGATGGTACAGGAAGTGTTGGTGCCGGGGTTGCGCAGGAGACCGTATTGATCGAGGAGGTACCGGGTAATTGGGAAGACGATGTGTAGGCGATAGGCGGAAATAGCATGGGTGTGTTGTGTGGCATTGCAATACCGGTACGCTGCGACGGCCGAGCAACTCGAGTTGGGTGAACGTTGAAAACGTTTGACTGAACACCATAGGTCAACTTTCAAATGAACCATCAACTGCGAAAGGGTAACAGAGATTGCCAAATTATCTGCCCAACACAAAGCTGTGGCACATGAGCGTTCATTAGTACTCGGCGAAAATGTGGTGAACCTCTTTACGACAAAACACTACTGAGATAATTGGTCTCGATGTGAGCTTACAGCACATCTCAGGCTTCGATGACTTTAAACTACTACTTGACATTTCGGGCTGGAATCGCAATACACCGTATGCGCTGAAGAAAGCGAAGTGGTTATCCGAATGCTACGTAGGGCATGAAAAAAGTACGTCTGTACCGTTTTCATATAATCAGACTGTTGCTGCAGCACCAGGTTGTATATGCCAGCAGTTCATGCGTTTCCCTTCCCTGTGGTGCTAGATGTGAGCCATTTGTAGAGTAGTATGTAATGACTGCTGACTTGAATGATAGTAAAGCAGGCCACACCATGACTTCCCCATGGCCTCTCTCATGCCTTGAACTCACTCTCCAGATATATTACGTACTATGATGTTGGCGCGTTCCGGCCAATTAAACATCCGATGATCCGACTCGGAGAGCGATCAACGGTGTGTGGAACTTGAAAAGTTTCTGAAGACACCACTTGACACGCTGAAGCCTCGAGCTGGCCCCACCCATACGCAAGGAAATTCAATCCGATGCCCGGTCCTGATCAACGTACCGAGCTCAACCCACGGCGGTTCGGAGCACGCAAGGGAAATGCTGGAACAAAGCGTCCAAGATGCGTCTGTCTGTCGCGAGAGACGTCCTATTTAAATACGATTCTTCCTCAGGCGATGTGCATTTACCATCTTTTTTTTTTTTTTTTTTTTTTTTTTTTTTTTTTCCCTAGCGAGGGCTTTCCATTGATCGGCTAACAGGTGTTAGACATTGAGTTTGAGTCCTATGTCTCTTTGTTGATATTTCTACAGCGGCGATGTAGTCAAGACATGGACGAGCCCACTGAAAGGAGCCAAGTAGGCTAGATGTTTCCTAGAAGGGTACCAAAACAACTTCGTTCGTGGAATCGCTCTCGGCAAGGCCCCCAAAAAGTCAATTTATCAGATGTCTCATGCGAACCTTGGCTCGTCCGAGGATCACAATACAGAAAAAAAAACCTGGCAAAGCATATGGGTTTGAAGACGTCGTGTTTCATCATCTCGGGTCATGATCAGGGGCGAGGTCGTATTGTGGGAGGGTTTTGAGCCCACCAATTCGCATCGGAGCACGCGGACGAGTAACCCCAGTTCCAGGCAGGCATCCTCACCTTACAGTGCCTACTGTCGTCCCTGAAACCCGCTCTTTGCTCGCGTGCACATGTAATCCCCATTTAGTGCCTTCTTCTCACTCCGTGGCCTTTGTTTAACAAGAAGTCATGAAGGGGTGTGTGCGTACAAGAACGTACGAGGGAAATGGCTCCAGAAATTTATCTGCACTATGAATCTGTGTATGCGTGTGGGACAAGGACAAGTGGTCGATTTTAAACAAATCCCATGTCGCTGCAGCCTTGTGCTCAGGTTCGCGGACGCGTGTACCACCATTTGGAAGCGTAGATATGATGTTTCAGGTGACCTTTCTCCCAAACTACAATCCGAGAACCCACCCTTTGACCGGAATATCGCAGTGTATTTTCTCCGCCTGGATCCGTTTCTCCGCTTCACGGAGAACATCATAGCCTGAAACAGTGGCAGGAACAAGACGGATATTGTGCAATTTCCGAAATTTATCGAGTCTTCTCAGCCCTTTCTTCTCTGATGGATTAACGATATTCAGGGACCGAAGTCGAGCATCTCCCTCGAGGAAAGAGAGCTTATTCATGGGGATGTGCGTTTAACGGATTCGAAGCATCAGATCCTCGGACAGAGTCGGACAGAGCCCTAGCTCCCCCTTTCCATCATGGTTGTGCGGAACTATTGCTGTTTCCCTGTGACGAGATCGTGAGTTCCTATCCAATCTTGATTTTCACCATCGATTCCCGTTTTGTATTTATTTTTCTCTAACCTGCTACGCCAGCCTGAGGGACTCCATAAAGAGAGACGCATACGCTGCCGTCAAACGACTGAGGAAAACCGCCCTTTCAAGCGACCGACATGCCGTGTGGTATATCTCCAAAAATGTGGACAGTGAACAGGGTGTTGATTGAATTATCTTCCGTTTCATTGATCCCAATAATCTTGTAAGTTGCCATGGATCCTTTTTGTTATATGCGTCAATCGTTTTTCCGGTCCGAGAAGGTGTAACAAGTCCGTAAGGAAATATACGTACGTGGATCTAAAAATGAGATTGGACCTCAAGGCCTCACGTCGGAAATCAAAGATAGTGCTAAACTTTGCACTGCATGTACCTGGTAAGTGACATCGTGGTGCGGCAACGTGAAATGTCCGTAGGGCCGATACAAGGATATAGATGTACACAGGAACTATCACATATGAACATGGGCGAGTACACAATAACCAGAGGAGGAACTGAAGACGAATCTAAAGGGGTATGGCATACAGAAAAGGAACATGCAACTCATACACATAACCGTGCTCTAACGCCCCAGTATTTCACACGCCAATCAGGGTGACCGCCGCCACGACGGGTTTGAGTTGGGTATCTGATGCGTTGGTAGGTACCGAGGAGCGAGACAGCTGTTGTCCCAATGTCTACAAGGAAAGATGAGGACGAAGCAACGATCATATGACGGATAATCACTGACAACGACATCACCGTCCTGTAACAACGTTTGGTGCTGTATTCGGATGCCGTTGACGTAAGTTCCGTACGCCGAGAAACGATCTCTGATGAGCACCTGGTCCGCTTATCAGTGCTTGACAGAAAGCTGAATGAAAAAACGGGTCAGACCTGTTTCCCCTGTATCCAAACTTCCGCGTGTGGCATACTCAACGAGAGGGAGCCCTTTGGGAAGATGCCGTTGGAGGAGGAAGGTAGTTCACCGGACTGAGGTTCCAGTTGCACTCTGACCTTGTCCCGCAGAGACAAATGCTTGGACTCAAAGGGAAAACTGCCCAAGACAGGTACGAGGGAGAGGGTGGGTAGAGCATTGAAGTTCATTGTAGTGAGCGAGGCGTTAGCTGAACAGACCCAAGTCTGAAGAGAGAAAAGGGAGTAGACGAAAGACGTGGATGTATGGTCTCGGTTTTATACTGTACATCAGAATCCCGGTGTCTTCAAATGCAATGGGCATTGGAAGCCAGGTAGCACCGAAGCTGTGTGCCAAATGGCCGTGCAATCAAGAACCCTGGAATTGTGGGTGTTACACGGCAAGGAAGCACAAAGCACATTGATAGGTGGATTCAGTGCCAAGTTTATACTTTCTCCGTCGGCGTGATCCAGACGATTCACTCCCAACGCCGCACTATTGGTGGGAGAAAGATTACGCAAGAGACTAATTGTTGATCTGATGGGTGGTCTAGAGAGATCCATACCTCATGGAATCAAGCCTGTCCGCACCCGCACTGGTGCCTTCCATTCTAGACAATATTGAGGTCCCTTGCGGCGATGAGTCGAAGCAATTTCCTGATCGGACCAATCCAGGATAGGGCAACTATCAATAATTGCGTTCAGCGGCTTTCGGAGATCCAGGCGGTTCGTGTAAGTGCATTAGGACGTTGTGCGGGAAGCTTACATCCTATTTATTTGCATGTCAATGTAAATCCAAAGTCAACAGCCAACATCCACCGATGAGTCCGGTTGGCAGAGGGGCGGCTGAAATCTGTTTTCTGGTATTCAAACCAGACAAACGGAGAATCCTATGAATGGGCACGCACGCTGTCTGATCAATACTCCTTGGAGATAACTATTGGCACATGTCTACCACGTTGCCGGTTTAGATGGGCAGCGTACAAGGTATGTAGTATAGTCTGTTGCAATTTTGGACAAACCTTGTCAGTGAATTCGAATCCGCTTTTCTAGTTTGAACGAAAGGCAACGTTACCTGTATGATGTATTTAGCTATTATCGTATCCAAAGTCCTCGATCGGTGAGCCTCTTGAACAAGTTAGCAGTAAATCCACAGTGGAGTTCAAGTTGGATTGCGGAAGCTATTATTATGTTAGTCACGTGGCTCGTGCTAACATTTTCATGCTTTGCAAAATCGCATACTTACCCTCGCGTGAGCTCCGAGTCAAGGCCCAGCTACACTTTGTTGAGGCAGTTTATAGGTTCCAATGTCCCGGCTTCCCAGAGCTATCAATTCTTTACTTTCCCCTTCTCGGCCCTCGCTAAAAGCTTCAGCACTGACGTTGCCCCGGGCAGCACTAACGCAAGTCGATTTTTCAACGCGACATACGGAATCTATCTCGGATGGCCATCTATCTTATGCTGCTTCTAGAGAGGCAGATGATGGCACGCGTTTTGCTACGCATCTTAACTCTGTCTTTCGGTCTTTGGAGTTTCCTCCGGAGTTAGCCAGGCGGATTCTCACTCATGGCAGTCACAAAGCTGCTGTTCATGGGCATAACGGTCGCTTTGGTTTCATCGGTAAGTCTCCACTGAAATAAAGCGGCATTCTCTCGCTCATGGTTGACTTTCGCTTTTGTATCACGAACATCGATAGGCCGCCGTGTCTTGGAGTCGTATTATCTTTTGTTCGTCCACGAAGTCGCACAGGGCCGCACGCACCGGGATTACGATCGGCTAGCTTCACGCGCACTGAACACGTATTTTTTGGGAGAACATGTTGCGCCTCGGTGGTCTCTTGGTCGCGTGCTCCTCTGGGTCCCCACAGTGCCCAGGGAAGCTCTTCAGACCGCTCAAACCCAAAATCACGATGCCGAACTGGACGAGGCACTAGCGGCGTCTCCCGGCATCGCAAAGAGTGTGGGGCTTTACAAAGTCATGGGCGAAGCCGTTCAGGCCGTGGTGGGAGGTGTTTATCACCAATTTGTACGTGTTCACTGAGCCGTTTCAACGGCATGCAGTGTTTGACGACCCTCTCTTTTCGGTCCGGTGTGCAGGGTGGCTCTGTCACCCATCGGTTGTTCCACACGCGAATACTTCCTCACCTGTTTCTACCTGGAAGATCAGGTGAAGTTACCGAGGAGGTTCATACCGCAGCACTGAAAATTTGCGAGCGCATGGGTGGGCCCGAAAGCGAGCTGCTACATCAGTCAGCTGCTCCCGAGCAAAAAGAAGACGAACACGTATTTATGTCTGTCAAGAGGAAGGTCGCGTGAGCTATGTTTCTATGTTTCTATCTAAGTAGAGATATTCACGTGTACAGTAGCGCCGCTGGACTATAATCATCTCCTTGTATAGATCGTTGGGTCATACCAAATCCTGCCGCAGTCCATATTTCTTAATTGAACACTGTATCTGGAATGCGTAGCGCATCAGCCCCACGGCACACATTATCTGTAAGCAAACCGTTGTGGACTGTCTATCGGGTGCTTTCCGCCGGCTACCGTTCCATGTATTCGGAGGAGTGCATCATCTTGATGACATATCGGCCTACAACCCTACTCATCTGACTTCTGTTAATTAACTAATTAATGGTCTGCCTTCCCCTCTATCTGCGCAGGTGAATAAGCTTTTCGACTCACAGACAGGACAAATTTTCTATCCACATTGGGCCCCTCAATTACCTAGTTTGTCTTTTGACTTGGGCCTCATGCATCGATTACTACACGAGGCCGCGGCTCCCGGCCAGATTTAGATGTAAGACAGCAGTCAGGAGAACAATGCACCTTCTCATGGAGCGGCAATGACGGTACGACAACGATTCACTGTGCACCCTGGACTCACGTCCCAGGTTTCAGGGGATGTACCACACCCTGCCAAATGTACCTTATTTCTAATCTCTTGATGGATCCGTGGACTATGTTTGTGAAATCCTTTGCCGATTAGAGCGGGAGAACACGCACGCTGTCTGTTTTACGTGTCCCATGCATACTCGCAATCAGCCGATAAACTACTTCTGTCCCACTATAGGGCGGAACTAGTGATACCCTAATGCATTCGAGACCTCGTTGCTCGCGGTGATATGTCATGGCACTTTTGAATTACGAGAATGGGCCCCAAGACAATTGTGAATTTCTATCCAACCAATTTGACTCAGCTGAGGCCGTATTCCGCTGCTGATGGTCGATGCAACTAGCACCTTGTCGAAGCAGGAAAGTCAATACTAACTCTGAAAAATGCAGTGAAGGCGCCGAAATCGTGGAACTTGGTACAAAGATTCTATTCCAGAAGGTTCCCATGGCGAGGTTTATTGACGCAGGTCTAAAGGGACAGGTGATGTAATAACCTGCAGGCAATATGCTGTAGAGGTCTGGAGCGCCGGGCCATCAGAACGACCAGTTTCCACCGGGACACACATCCTTGATTTAATTTATATGCTCCACAACCCCCTATCCAGACGGGAATGAGTGGCTTTCGAATTGTTATCACCCATCGCGGACAACGTTGCTATTAGAGAACCCTGCATCATCGTTGGCAGGACGGCTCATTTTCGAGTTGAGCGCATCCCCTAAACCGGCAAGGGTGACCGCCAATTTTAATGCACTTTGTACGTGCAGAAGTGTACCAAACAGAAGGAAGCCTTCATTAACATTATTTGGCCATCCACCATATCATGAAGGGCTACACTGCCCAGGGTGGTGACATACTTCAGAGGGATGGAAGCGAGGGCGAGGTTACGTGCCCATTATTTACACAATGCAGACTGACCTTGACTCTGATCTCAGTCTATTTAATGCCCGAAAAAGGCTCTCTGGGATACTGAGCACCAGAACCGGGACAGGCGCCATGAACACGTCGCAATTCTTCGTTCATACTCCAGCAATGAAATTTGGCCGAAGAAGTTGGAGGGCCAGTATGTGTACTATATTCGGCCAGCTCAATGGCGTAGCAGAAGAATTACGAGCGAGCACTACACCACTTAAGGTCTTTTATGTGTGGACTGTGAGTTTCTTTTTCAAACTACATCAAGAGGTGAGATGGCCGAGCGGTCTAAGGCGCCAGACTAAGGATCAGGTCATTTAGATGACCCAGTTTATCTGGTCCGAAAGGGCGTGGGTTCGAATCCCACTCTCATCATAGCTTTTTGCTGACCCGACAGTCATTCTCCGGCCCGGTACTGTCATTGCACCGGAAACGCATACAACCCCCTTAGCTCACAACTCTACATATTTTTATTCCTCAACGCTTAGCATACTAGTAATGTAGTGTATTTTAGCGCAGGCACTTTCAGAATTACAGAAAAAAAGTGGAAAGTGTAACGCACCGATTGGGATTACATCTCTCGCCAATCAGGCCTTCAGGTGCCATTTTCCACATACTGTATATAGAGGGCCCTGCTTTGTCCTGCACATCACCTTTTCCCCCCGTCTAACGACGTGCGTTTGTCACACTCTGAGCCGCTGCCGCTTCCCTCTGAGTGTCCCTTACAGGATTGTGGTATGATAATTAATAAAGGACTTAGCTGCAAATCACTCTCCGCTTTCGCCACACAATTTTTGCCTACTCTTAATGCACAGAATTTGTAGCGGGGTATGGCATCCTTTTAAAACGGCCTTGACGCTTTACGCAACTGCATGTTCTTTGTCCTCATTGTCCTTATTACATTGTAGCAACCCCAAAACTTGAAAATGGCTTACTTGTGTCGCTATTCAAATAGCAGGGGCTGAAGTTAAGTAACCTTCCATCTTTGTAATTATTGCCTTTTTTCTTTCCGATGGATGAATTATATTTCACTCATTGTGATAGATAGTAGATAATTAAGCGCTGGTGAGATGGCCGAGCGGTCTAAGGCGCCAGACTAAGGATCAAGTTATTGGATGACTATGGAATATCTGGTCCGAAAGGGCGTGGGTTCGAATCCCACTCTCATCACAGATTTTTGATCTATTCGTTCTGAATGTTCGTATCGAATAACAGGATGTCACTTTGTGAACTGTGGTGCCCAGACATGTCGCATCCAAGAGTGCAAGATCTTCAGATGATAAACAGAATGCATTTTAACATGATTGATACTCTGCCCTCTCCAATCGATGATGATCGATGATGCAATGATTGGCATCCCGCCGATCGCAGGAGTACGGTAAATCTCTATGGACACGCACATACGCCATATGGAAGGGACAACGCGATACGCAAATAAGAAGCTTGATCAGAAACCACTTGTTTGACCTTGCAATTCAATTTAGACAGCATGCTGGTAGACTACATGTGACTTTGATGTGAACAGCGGCCGATCCGTCTCCCTTTATTGGATCATTTGCGCCCTGGGGCCAGAATTGAACTTGGCAGAATTTGGCTTCACCAAACTCGAAGCTGGATTCTGTCGTATATTTTTCAAGAAATGAAGTTCAGACTAGGGTTTGATGTGCGATAAAATTCGTCCAGAACTTGGTGCTGCCTTAATCAAACACGCAGACAGATGAGATGAGCTGTTCGACGCCTCCCTTTCTCTGCAAGGATTTCTTGCGGAGAAAAGGCTGAACGGGAGAAAAGGAGAAACGCCCGGCTATTGGAGCTGAAACCGCCCCAGATTGCAATGCGGCTCTCCGGTATCTGTAAGAGCTTGCTCGACATGACTGCGTTCCACTGGAATGTTCGGAAGAAGTCGTTGAAAACGAGGTGATCAACAATCGTCACCGCATTTCCCCGAAAAGCAAAGGAACCAAAAATAAAAAATAAAAACAAAAAATGTGATGAGAGTGGGATTCGAACCCACGCCCTTTCGGACCAGATAAACTGGGTCATCTAAATGACCTGATCCTTAGTCTGGCGCCTTAGACCGCTCGGCCATCTCACCGTATATAAATTGACGGAGCGGAAGGTGATCTAATTCGTGTGACATCACACGTCACAGCCTTACTACGCTAAATTGGCTGGTGCTTTGAAAGCATCGTCCACTCGAGTTGGCAGCTTTGGACGGTCCCTCACCATGGCCTCTGCATACTATGAATTCTACAGAGGATCATCGTACGTTTCAGAATCCCCTTGGAAATGAACATATGTGGATTCTATGGACGACTGCAGGATTGGTATGGCGCTGACCGACTCGCTGGACGAGCTCATTACGAGTGGTGCCATCACTCCACAATTAGCGATGAAGGTTTTGCAACAGGTTCTGTGTTCCTGTTTTTCGCAAAATTGCACATACAGCGTCAAGTGCTAATGACCGCCTTTTGTTTTCTAGTTTGATAAATCCCTGGCGGACACGATGGTCAAGCAGGTAAAAACCAAGACGACGCTCAAGGTGTGCTCTCTATCCCTTTCTTTGTTCCCTGGCTGATGGGTGGCTGGGTTGACAGGGTCACTTGCATACATACCGTTTGTGCGACGACGTGTGGACGTTTATCGTCAAGAACCCGTCGTTCAAGATGGAGTCGAACGAGATGGTATCGGCTGCACGAATCAAGATTATTGCATGCAAGAACGGGGATGCAATAGAAGCGGGAAAAAAGTGACTCGACTGACCTGCATTGTCCCCCTCCTCCCCGATTGTCATCATCATTGTCCCACAACATTTGTATCATAGATGTCTTGTAATGTATACACTGCATGCTATGATGGTACGAAACGAGATGATGTATGTCAACGACGCAGTGCATTAATGCTGTGTCTAGTGAGAACGAAGCTGTGGTTTTTTAGTCTTCACTCTACCGTAGGGTTATGTACATACTTAAGTGAGTCCACGTGCTCATATAGGTCGAAGCTTCCCATCCACCACTTCGGGTCGTCCAATCTCTCTTTGTTCTCCACACTACCGACTCGCGATGACCTCCCTCGCTTATCTTGAACCACCCACCGAATCTAGCGTTGCTCAAGCTCGCAGGGCCCTCCAAACCCAGCGCCAAGAACTCGCACAGCTCTCTGAGAGGATCAACGCCGCCGAGTCCGCCCTCGCACAGATCGTTGCCGACAGACGGCGCGTGATTCGCGAGATGCAGTGCGAACAGCACGCTCTCGAGCAACAGGTCAAGCATACCCTTGCCTACATCTCGCCCATTCGTCGCCTCCCACACGAGCTCCTCCACCATATCTTTGTGTTCAATTTCGAACATCATCCTTGCTGTGCGTGGATCCTTGCCTCTGTCTGCGTGCTTTGGCGTAAGTTGGCGCTGTCAATACCACTCTTGTGGTCCAAGGTGAGCGCCTGGTATTTTTCATTGAGACGTGCCGTCCAGGGGATTTGAGCCTCCTATTCCCCGCATCATGTTTGGGCGCTCATACTGAGCTTATCGATGGGACGGTGTGCTGAGCAGCTCGACGGAGGTGGATGTTATGCCGGTATATACCCCTTGCAGCTAGTCGATCCAGGGGTGTGCTCATCTTCGGCCCCGAGGATCATGCGCACCATTGTGCCGCATGTTATCCGTGTTTGAGCTAAATATCAGATTCAAAGCCTCCCAATCTGATCTCGTTTACAGATACGTCTCGTGACACACCAAAGTGCATCGCCGGATACAGTGCGACTCTGGTTGGAGCGGTCGGGGGACAAGGTGCCATTGGATATCGAAATCTACCTGCGGGTTAACGGTGGATCGGCCGAACCGTCCAGTCGTGCGCGTGCGTCGTCGCCGACGCCCTGGATTCCGCCACCGCCTAGTCCGCCTACGCATTATGTGCTGCCACATCCACCGCCGGGGACAACGATTCTATTACCGCCAGCGCAGACACCGATTATCGTCCCTCAGTCGCCATCGCACCACGACAGCTGGGCTGCGTCGCCTCCACCGCCTTCTTCGCGAGGTACCCCGCAAGTGCAGCGCAACACGCACTGGGGGCACATTGCCATCTTTTATTTGATCGAGCAGATGCACCGATGGCAACGGTTTGTGTTTCGGTTCGACAAGCAATTTCCGTCCATGTCTGCACTCAAGTCGATCAATGGTGCGCGTCGAGTGTGGTTTTCATTTAGAATTTGGGTTTATGATTGGATACTATGTAGGTGATGCACCGATGCTCGGAGAGTTTGAGATTTCGTGTGCTGAGACGATATATGCTACCGAATGGGCTTGGCTACCCTGTACTACGCCGTCGTCTGCGGTCTCATTATCGCAGTTGCAATCTCTCATGCTGCATCATGTGCCCTTCAAATGGTCATCCCCTATCTTCAAGACCGACTTGCATTCACTCAACCTCCGATCGCTTCCATCCAACCATCTACCACTGGATCGCATTCTGCACATCATTTCAAGTAACCCGAATCTTGAATTGCTGACGCTGCACTTTGCTGTCGTTCTGCCTGCCATTCTTCCGCTACACTCGACGTCTCTACCGAAGCTCCGAGAGCTGACGCTTGGTGGCCATTATCACATGGCGACGCTTGCAGACATGCTTACTCTTCCGGTAATGGATGTGCTTAACCTGGACATTGAAGCGCGGGATCCCATCGAGGACGTGATTACGAATCTACTGCAGCGATCTAATAACCCGCCGGTGAGGCAATTGTCTGTGTCGTACGGGAGCGCCAGTAGTTCGACGATATACTATGGACCAGGGGGGATTGTGATTGCATGGAATTTTTTGGGAGAGCTAAACCACATTCAGTCGCTGAGTGTCGGAGGTACGCCGCTGGAGCCATTTCTGGTAGCGCTGGGGACGCCCGAGGACGACCAGGCGCACTGGATGTGCCCGAATCTGAAATCGGTGACGATGAAGAGCTGTCATACGCATCCGGATGGGATCGGGAAACTGGTACAGCTCATTGAGGCGCGGAATCCGGAGACAGGAATGGCGACGATGGTGCACGGTGTAACGCCGTCCAAGCTGCGGTATCTAGAATTGAGCGACTGTACGGCGGTAGGGCTGGACGTGATGGAGTGGCTGAAGAGGCGGGTGGACGAGGTGATATGTATTGAGCCATCTTATGGGCGGTCACCTTGATGGTGTACGAGCTCGATCTTTGTTTCTCTTGATTTTGCGACTTTTGTGTATCTTGGAGTGTATTCCCGCGTTGTGTATTCGTATCTGATGAGGTAGCTATGCTATTGCGGAGGATGGGGATATGTATGTCCCATCATGATGGTGATCTAAGCAGGCATAAAAGACGCACTAGCCCCGCACTGGGAGGGAAATATTTGTGAGCAGATCAAAAATGTTTAAACTTTAGAGCACAGCTTCAGACGCCCATGACACAGCTCGGCCGTTGACTCGTATGTAGTAGAAGCGTGGTCGGCAGGGTCGTGGCGTACAAATGCCAAGCAAGCATGAAGGGTACATAAGTATCCAAGCCCATCAAAGGTGCTTGGCCCTATTTATTTAGGGTATTGGATACAGGGTTCGAGTGAACTGGCATTACCAAGGATGTATGATGTCCGAGGTGGTAGAACACAATGAGATACCACCGGAGTGGACTAGCGTCGTCGGTGATCCGGTTTGCCGGTCATCGAGAAGGCGAAGCGATAATGGGGTTACGTAGAGAGACGCGATAAGCTCGGATTGGTGACACGTTACCGAGTCATCCTGGTGGATGGGCGCGGCGCAAAGGTGGAATTGAGCGTTGCCCATGCCCCATGCCCATGCCCAAACCCAGACCCTCCATCGCCAGTATATATAATTCAGGCCTGCGATGCGAGCAATTGGCCCCAGCTATGCCTGTCCCTGTCCCCGCTCCCGTCAAGGGTAATTTAAATAAAGCCAAACAATGCTTGGCAGACACCAAGATGAATGGTATACATCATCATCATGGGTTTGTTCGTCCACGTTCACTTGCACTCCTCCTCTAACTTGTTCGTAAATGAATAGTAGTAGTCTCACCTCCCTCCCATTTCTCCCCCTCACCGAAATCAACTCCCCAAACACCTGCACCTGGGGCGCCACCATGTCTCCGAACAGGTACCGCGCAGCCTCGTCCGAACCACTTCCGGGCACAGTCCCCCTCACACCCATACACACAATGCCCTGCACACTTATCGAATGGGATTGGGACGTGGAACACGCTGACCGCAAACGTGAAGCCAAGGCAGACGCCGCCCTTCACGGCGAGCAACCCTTTCAGGTAGACCGACGGGTACTTCGCGACATTGTCCGCGAAAAGACCCTCTGCGACGTCGGCCGCATCACTTTTCTCAGCTCAGGTTCGTCCTGTCCCCCACATTTCACATGTCCCGGATCCGCTAAACTGCCGCCATCAGGAACTTTTCACAAAGTGGGTGCTTGCTGATGCAATATCTCCTCATCATACTGACGCGCTCTACCTTATCAGGCTTATCTAGTCACCCTCGCTGACACACGGCAACTCGTTGCCCGTGTCGCCCGTCGGTTTATGCCGCGCCTCAAGACTCAATCTGAGGTTGCAACAATGCAATATCTCCGTGAAAAGACTTCTATACCAGTACCTGATGTTTATTTTTACGACTCAAATCCTTACAATCGCCTCGGTGGCGAATATATTCTCATGTCCAAGGTCTGTCATTCGTCATCACTCATGCACGTTCAACATCTCATCCACGCATAGGCATCGGGCATCCCTCTCAGCAGCGTGTATCATTCCATGTCCAATCAACAACTCAAGGTTCTATTCAAAAATGTAGCATCTCTCATAATACCCTTGTTTGCGTATCGCTTTTCACATATAGGATCTCTCCATTTTCACGCATCATCAACCCGATCAGTCGCATCACCCCTGAGTTCATCCACACCCACTCCAACTGTAACCCACGTACAGCTCAAACAATTTTCGTTTTCTACCACTCCCACGTCAGGAAATACTTCAACTCACCCTCCACCGGGAGCCAATGGCCCGACGCACGTTGGCCCTATTATCTCATGGCCATTCTTTGGATCCGGCCGTGGTGACCTCGCTCACCCGTCCGAAATCGACCGTGGCCCTTGGTCCTCAACACGATCCTATCTCCAGTCTTGCGTAAAACGTGAAATCACAGGCGTAAAGCGCGAGAGCGAGGGTAAGAGTGCACCTCATCGGCTACACCTTGATCCAGATGAAATCCGATCCTCTCGGCATCATCACCTCGACGCAGTCCCTGACGATGAGAGTGACGACTCTGACGAGTGGGACGCTCAAGAGAGTGAGGAAGAGTGGGAAGGTCCAGGTGACGTCATGTACAGCGATTACCGCCGCATGCAGCGAAGCACCTTTTTGATTGCGCACATTATGCGCCGTGAACAATCTGTCCGCAAAGAAATGGGTCGTTGGATGCGTCTCATGGACCGACTAGGGGCCCACGCAGATAACGGGATCTCTGAAGAGTTTGGCCTCGATTGCCATGACTTGAACTTGGAAAACGTGTTTGTCGACGAGCATGATCACGCGAAAATCGTATGTTGGTCCTTTTCGTGTTCTCTACCATAGAACTCATTTACTCTCGCTCAGACGTGTATCATTGATTGGGAATCAACCACGACGCGACCACTGTGGGCATGTGCCCACCTGCCTGCGTTCGTTCAGACAAGTCCATTCACGTCCAAGCTGTTCCGCGAGGTCGTCGCGTCGATCGCGCTCTCCAAGTCGTCCACTAATGCATCCAAGGCAAATCTGGCCGCGACGGCCAAGGAGTGGTTACACTATGAGGCAGTAGGTGCACGGCTACGGCTCGCACATCGCTGTGCCGAATGGGACGGATGGGAGGAAGGGCTCGTCGATAGTATCTTGGGCCCAGAAGAACACGAGGAAGATTGGTTCAAGGAAGTCGAGGGCGAAGGTGAGGCTGAGGGGTCTGTGCCGCTGAGCATGGCATCGCTTGACCCCATTAGTAACGGTAGCGGGTACGACGCAAGCGGTGCGTCGTCGGAGCCTTCTTCAGTTGCGCTCCGAATAGCGGCGTTGCAGAGCCGGAGACAGCAGGGGCACTTGCCACTCCGGAAGGCGAAAGAGAGGGAGCAGACACTGACAACGACGGGGGATATATGTGGCGGACGTGGAGGGGAGTTGGGGAGGCGGTTGGAGGCGTGGTTGAGTGTGAATGGGAATGAGCGGCGGGGAGGAGAGGAGGTGTGAGAGTGCCTACTATGTGGAACCTTCGGATCGGGGCGGGCCGGGAGCCATTTTGCCTGAATTTTTTATTTATTATCGTATGGTCTGCGGAACTTTCAGAGACAGGTGGGCAGCCGGTAATGATTTGCATTTTTGACGTGGGGTACACCTTGTACATATGGCATATTATCATAGATTTTCATATTTTCATTCCTTTTCCTTGCATACTAAATGATAATATCACATGGTCTTCCCTCGAGTGACTAGTGACGTTAAAGTTTAAGTAAATTCAATTTTATTTCTTTCTTGAGAGTCATTTGCGGTAAGCACTTTTGGCCCGAAGAGTAGTTGAGCCATCCCCGGAACACCTTCTTTTCGAGCGACTCCAATAAACCACACGAGAACAGCCATCTTTACGACCCAGAAGACTCGCTCCTCTTAAGAGGCTCGACCACTCGAGGGTCAATGACATCTTCGGGGTTGGACTAGAAGAGAACGTGCGGGAAGCCGCGACCAAAGCGACATTCCCGGTGGTGGCTCGAGTTTGTAGAGATCGAGCGACAAGGACCGCAGTGACGGAACCACACAGACCGAGCCATCTTCATGCTCAACCACCACCCTCATCATCCTAAGACGCTCCTGCGTACGCATAACCCAGATGTAGCATTGCAGGTCCCATTGGCACGATCCCACATCCGAACAATGCCATTGTTTGAACCACCTACGTACCAACTCCTGCGCATCGTCAGAGGAGCAAAGTATGCGAATGTGAACCGATGTGTTTGTCCACGTTTGTACGCTCTCTGTTGGCGACCCCAAGTATCCGCTGATGGAGGGATGAATGATTGCACCTTTTTCGGTCGTGTGCCTGTTCCTCGCCTATCTCGGCATAAAAAATATGCAAGGTGCATTTGTCGTTAGTGTTCAGATTCAAGGGGGCGAAAAAGGCATTCTCTCGCCAGATATCACCATGCTCGCGCATCGAGCCCATGATGCCCATTTCCATCCTCCTTATGATGCGCCGGTTCTCGTTTACCAGTGCCCACTGCGTAGGGCATTCAGCACTGTGTGTGCCATACAGTGGGCCTGATTTGATTCCGTGATCAGGCCCTCCCATGTATTTCCGCAACATTGTCAGACCCAAGACGTGGAGAGAACATTAGACCGTCTGCAGTCACAGCACAGTTGCCGTCCGACGATATTGCAACTGCAGCGACTTCGTCAATGCTACTTAAAGGTGTGCCGTTCGGTGGGATCGGCAGTGATCCCGCAAATCCGTACGAAGGACGATAGAGTCGCGAATGCAATTTCTATGTTCTGCGGGGGAGAAACGTCGGAGGAAAATCGACAGGGTAGATACCTTAGCATCAGCCTTGACGTTACTCATCCAAGCAGAGTAGTTTGCCACGTAGGGATAGGCTTGAGTGACTTTTGGAAGAACAGCTCCACAACTTAGATAGTATCCGATAACTTGCGTGAGACGTTGCACAGCGGGACCGCCTCGTCTCATGCTGAAACGACATACGTGCCCCCGTTAAGGAAGTAAACCAATCGATGCCGGTAGAGTGCCATTCTAGCCTGGAGAACTTGACACATGTGATCAGTCCAGGACGATAACCCTGATGCTTCAGATACTCCCTGCCGACTTTGGAGTTCCATATGGTAACTAAACTGCCTTTGAATGCTGCTGCCAAGAAGGTGCCAGATGGTAAGAAATAGACGAGCAATGCTGTGGAGGTCCGATCTTCAAGACTGGCGATATTTCTGTCTATAGCTGTATTCCATACTTGTTCACGCCAGTTATCGCGATCACCTCATCGTCCAGAGAGGATAAGACGGAATGAGTTGGACTGTGGAGATTGAGATCTATCCGGATCATGCTCTATTCCTCCTAATTTGGATGTCTAATCAGGGAGTGGACCTTGAACGTTTTGTAGATACGGTGCCGTTTCTGGGGAAAAACGAGATGGCCGTAGGGTCGACATGCAGCCCACACTCGGAGATAGGATCCATGAAAAGCACCACCTGACGGCCACTATATTTCCAGAGCGCTAAAACATTTTTAGTTTTAATCAATGTCTCGTAGAACTGAAAACGACATTCGGATGAACAGACCTTTAGCCAGCTAATTTCGTCCCCGAGCATAACTACGACACTCAAGCTCTCCAAAGATGCTGAGCGCCTACTGGGAGCTGTGCAAGATGTAGAAATGATAAACGTAAGGAGAGCTTCGTCGAGTGCAGTCTGCTGCCGTTCAGCAAGATCTTCAGCTCCTTATTTTCCACCCAGGATCCTCAGTCGTGTTTCAGTGAATCTGAAACCGTTTCAAAGCACAATTGCGCCATGAGCCTATGTTAGGCATCGGGGTCGGTGGTATACTTTTGCGATCGTTGCAGATTGACCAAAAAGTCGCGAAATGGCGCGTGGTAAAACTGAATGCGTTGTCTAGTTTACCATTCTCAGACGGAAGGAGAACTGAGCTAAGGGCCGGGATGACCATTCACGCGACAACGTTAGATCATCTTCATAGCTTGCGTGAACTTGATATAATCATGGGTGTCACCTTGTAGTAGGCAGTCATGAGTTGCGCAAAGCCTGGGTAGGGCTAAAGGCATGAATGTAAATGGGTTAGATAAATGCTGATACGTATGGCTGTTTGATGGAAGCACAATTGGAGCCCAGGCTAAGTGTGCTGGTGATCAGTAATCGAAGTCAAAGAAGGGCATGATGCATGACGAGCTCCAAAACGAGTCTTCGTCGCATTCATCCAGGGCATCAACGACGATAAGTAGCGGTGTTTCTGGCGTCTCTGTCGCAGCGGAAAGACGTTCAAGCAGTAACTTTATCTGCTCTTAGAAGACCTTCACCCAGATCATAGCAATCCTCCAGGGTTGCGATAGTAGCAAGGGAGGTGAATGGTAAAAATGCAAGGAATTGTATAGTTAGCGTTAGAACGATGTGCTGTGTGGTAATCGCTCCGGATCCTTTCGCGAAAAAAAAATAAGCAGTTAGTAGCCAGACGTTTTTGACTCGCGTACTACGTCTTTTCCACAGTCTGGGATGTGGCTGACTTGCCTGAACCAGGCTGGCCATTCAACCAATACATGGATTTCTCGTTCAGATCGTCTATCCATGAGGTTAGACGTACAAATATTTCAACGCGCGCTCCCTTGATACACTCGGGTTTCGGATACCGCTATGCAGAATCGTAGGCAGCACCGAGTCCACTCGCTTTCTGGAGCCCTTCGATGAGACCTAAGAGGGATGGTGCATAATGCTGGGACGAGATCACAAACACTCACTTGATCGGGTGTCCTAATGGATCTGATTTCGATAGACAATGGCTATGTTGGCTTGATTCTGCCGTGATGCGGACTGAACGTTGTAGTATTGGCCTTAATAGGTTTCGCTGAGGACGTTAACAAGCTCAGATGTTCATACAGTACATGCCAATCAAAAATACCTACAAGATTACTGTTCTCCTCTTCTGCCAGCGCATGTGAGACCCATTTAATGCTCGTTGATAGGTCGGAATGGGTGTATGAGATTTATGTGCCAGAGCAAAATTAACTCTGGACCCCCGGACATCGATAGTTCTTGATACTTAGTGGGACACAAGGCAGGAGGAGAGTAGGCGTTTAGGTGCTTAATTTATAGTCGCTCTATACTGAATCTACTGATGATTTTGACCATAGGCCTGCAGTGTCGTCGGGCGCTGACAGAGTACCGTTTTCGTAGTGTGATACGAGCTCGCACAGATCGAGAATTCTGAAATACTCTTCGGTGCAACTCTCTGATAAGGAGGTCAGAAGAGCGTCAAGTTCTCTTTGGAGCTCATGCCGTTTTGTAACTGTGAGTGAACAATTGCAAATAAAAACCCAAGGGATCTTACTAGTCACGACAATGTATTGATGGGGAGAGCATGGTGAGATGATTTAGTAGGCCATGATAAGACACAGAGCTTCATTATTTGCACATCAGATGAGGCAACGTTAGAAGAAAGGGGTTTTCTTAAAACACTGTTATAAAAAAGTCACCAGGTCTCTCTGACAATTTTTTGAAAACAGAACCATGAGGGGTCAGTGGAAACACGACCTTGAATAGTCAAGACGAACCGAAACGGATACTCGAACTACTCGTTCTTATAATTATAAAACATTCTAACTACAACTCTTGACAATCCTCTCGCGCCATTAATTTCCCACGCCCTTATAAACACATCAACAAGCGTCAACAAATGCACCATCGCGCTCTCCATATTATTACCACTACCAAGTTCACGCTCGGCGATATGTTACTCTCCTCGAGCCCTTTCTCCGCTACTTGTTCCACTCCCAGTCGTTCATCCTACTATTCAGCTCGCAGTCATCAGCCCATCACCTCCTCGCCCCTCGCATCCCCGAGCTTCTCCTCACCGACACACGACGTACAGCAACGGCGGCGTACTCAGTACAAGTCCAAGACATCCACGTCCCACCGGCCGTCTGTCACTCCCATCTCCGCGAAGCTTCTCTTTGATTCTACTAACCAAGCGTCTGAGGACCCCCCAAAGTCACTCCTTCGCGGACGCCTCCAAGCCCGATGTAGAGAACACGCACAAAAGTTACGCGAGAAAACTATCAACGCCCGGAGAAGCAGTGATAGGTACTCTGATGTATTTATGGACTGTGACGACGAATATGAGACAGATGATGCCATCATGCAAGACGAAGTGCGTTACCCTCCATCAGGAAACCTGTGTGGTCCACTGATGACGGGGGACGGTCCGTAGCTCTTCCGCAGAATAATCCAAAGCGCGAACCATAAGAAGAACCATTCCTATCGTGTCTCCTACGCTCTCGAAGTCGGCTCTTCGTTCGATCCAGACATGGAAGATGCCCGGACATGGGAATGCGAGCTGCAGGGCAAGTGCAGATTCTGTCTGTCCGTCTAGTTCTACTCATGTCCATTTTCAGCATCTCGATCGAGCAGCACAGATCGAATCCCTGACGACATGGAGGAGGAAGAACTCCTTGAATATGCCACGTTCGCCGACTTTGCGGATATAGACCCTGCTGACGTCTTGGACGCGCTTGGCGATATCGATGACATAGCACCAGTCGTATCGCATCAAACATTTCAACCACACGATTGTCAGTCGAGCGATATGGATGTGTCGTGATCCATTTCCGCTTGTTACCCATATTGCTTGCAAGTATATCGATATTTTTTATGTACACTGCTTTTGATACGAGAAGAATACTAATTTGGTTGCACTTTTGGGCTGGTCGTCGCTAATAGATCCAGTGCCATGCTGGACATTGCTCGAGGCCGTCCTACATAGTTCGATCATAGTGCCAGGGATTCATCTCCTTCATCCAGTTTTGCGGCCTCAACGCGGTAACAGGGACCATCCCCTACTAAATTCTACCCAAACTCGCGTTGTTACGCCCCCAGCCTGGTGCCAGTCGGCTCAAGTGCACTGTCTTCCATCCGGCTACTGGACAGTTTTGGCCATCACCCGAAAACTTGAACGACTGACACCTAACACCCTTTTCCTCCCCTCGATCAGGGGACTGCCCACCTATCTATGCTAACAGTACTGTTGTCAGAGGGCAACTCCTTCCAGTCAATCAAACAGCTCGACTGACTTGAAATACTTTCGCCTCTTTTGTAATAATAAACTCGGGCTTGGTACTGGGATGTGTACATTATTGGCCTCATCACATGTCAAGGACAAGGAATCCATTTTGATGCAAGACCAGCGTTGGCTCATGTATTTGCCCCCCCTGCGTTCCCATTTGACCTGCACGCCTATCTCACTCCTTCACTCCGACAACCACAGGCTCAAGTTGTCATCATGCAAAGATGGGGGTTAAGTTCTCGAGCGTAATGGCGGTCGTTATCTGATCATTGCTGTCAAGTTCCGCGAACCGAATCCTGCGTTCCTGCAAGTTGAGTACCATCCGCCACACCATGATTGCACTCAGTCTGTGTGAAGAAATCGGGTAACAAATGATGAGTTCATGATGTTTCGTCCACCACGGGGATGATGTGTATGTGCTTACGCATTGCCGAGAGGGATACCGAATATCTTGTAGGGAGCCTGACATGATGGTTGCAGGTATAATTCAGATGTGTTGGTCGGTGACAATGGCGAGGCATCGTTAATTTGATCACTCACACTCGCTAGCTAAGCGTGTGTTTCAGATTTACTTCCATCCAACAAAGTCTGAGAAGTGGTATCTTACCATCAGCACAGCCATATTGGCAACGGTCACGCCGGATATGATCCTGTGGCTCTGCTGAGACAAAAGAAAATACGGGAATGATGTTCACCCACGCAAAGTAGGCAGAACCTGTGTGCAAGACATCAGATGTATTAAATCGGACCGGGAGGGGTAAGGACAAGCTCACCATCACGTAGCAGTATATCTACGAGCGACCGATCGCTGACTCGAGTCCCGATGCGGTACGACTTGTACACGGTCAAAATGAAAATGAGTATGTCAAAAGCTAACATAGCGCTGAATGCGATGACAAGCTCTGTTCCAGAACAAAGATCGGCCATTTAAAGTAAGCAACGTTGTGTGAATGGAACACCCACTCGTGGACCTACAGAGAATATTAAAATATGCAAGTCGTTCAAAATGGTGGTTCAATCTGGAAGAGCTTACATAATAGTATCAAGAGGGAAAATGCAACTTGCGGCTGCGGAGACTGTCCCCGAAGGCTTAGAATAGAATACCCACTGGCATCATGATCTTGTGTCAAAACCGCTGGCAATGCTTAGGAATCAAACTTACAAGGCTAAAGCCCACAGCCGCCGTAATGACAATGCATAGGAAGGCTAACACCAGATGATGCTTTTCATAAATTGCATAAACACGCATTGCCATGATAGCTGTGGTCCTATTATGGGATCTCCGACGTGATACGGGACAATATGACCACTTACTAGAGCTGAATAACTGAACGACTAAAAGGCCAGCCTGCAGACAAGGTTGCATGATATTGCAACTGAGACAATCATAATATTCTCGCTTCATTGGGGGTAAGTGTAACAACTCACACCTAAGCACTCTGATGAATAAAATAAACAAATAAGGTGGTTCAACGCACTCGATTGTTATCGGGACCCAAATTTATAAAAGCTTGGACCATGTCGAGAGTGTGGACACACAGAGCGGAGTAACGAACAGCAAAGAAAAGTACACGACCCAAGTTGAAATTGTGTCGTTTTTGCCAAAAGTGGCGCACTTCCAAGGGGAATGTAAGCAGGAAATCATACAAGAGGATTGCTGCAGTGTGTTGTCAGGGAAAACGGAAACGACTCTGGTAGACGATGCGTACTGAAAGTTATAAGGACGCCGAAACGGGTGATCTCCGATTCCCTATGTAGAAAATATGTATGATATCTTGCGGAAGCACTCGAGGACACCCACGCACAGTTGAGTGAACATCAAGATACGGAAGTAGAAATTATTACCCGTAACTTGAAGGGAGAGATGCAGCCAGTGGGAGGAGAATGAGCACCCGAAGAGGATACGTGTTTATTTAAACGATGTTGATTCAACTTGATTGGTATGCTGTTTGAAGTGCCACGGTCCCTGGACAACCTCCGCCACAAGCGGCCATGATGCATTGATGGATGGATGATGCATAGCTGTGGCAATCTCGCCACTGGCAAAGCCATGCACCATCATTGAACATGGCGGTGGCTTTCCCATTTGCGTATGATTGTTGTCATCATGGCTAACTGTTATCTGTGCCTGGCTGGCACTGACCACTGCTAGGATTATTATTAATTAATGGTGATGCATAGGGCCTGGCCTGGCTCTCTGAAAAGCCCTGGCTTTGGAGGGCTCGGGCCCATAAAAATCATGGGCTGGGCCTTCAGCCATGGCTTAAGGCTCACTGGGACCTAGCTTGGGCTTGGACTGGAGCTTAAGCATATCATTGATTGAATTGTGTCTGAAGGTAAAGCATTGGAACAATTTCCCTATACAGTCATTCCACAGGAGTTGTGACAATCCAAATTTGTACCTTCATAAGAAGCCTGTATCATTAAGATATGTGCTATATACCTTTGAAAACTATTGTCCAGTGTTGCCAACAGCTTTGTTTGAGTACTGAGTTACATTATGTTTTTTAGATAAGGGAATATGGATTCCCAGACATCCTTTCTGGCAGCTGCAGTTAAAAATTAGCATCAAACATGAAACATGCAATGTCAAGACATGACATTGTGTAAATACAACATGGCTGAAGACTTTATTATTGTTACAGAATAATGGAGATGACCCCCAACTCCCTACCTGGAAGAGTTGGACAGGCCAAATTTTTCCTCAGCCTGTAAATGTGGAGATGAGCAACTTCTCAAGCCCCTTGGCTTGGAGGGGACTCCACCACTAGATGGGACTGATCACCCCCTAGCAATCAAGAGAACATTCCACCCTTGGAGAGAGGTAACAGAGTTTGGTATCAATGGGACATTCAGGATGCCTTGGACTTCTTTGAGAATGGTGAGAGTTCATTTCTGTTACAATTTGTCCCTGGGACACAGCTGAGTACTATATGGACTACTCTTTTTCCTGAACACTTGTTCCTTCCTTTGTTTACTAGATGAGTCTCCTTGTATTTCATGTGAATATTGACTCATCTATCCTTTGTCATTTCTACTTACCTGATTTCCCTTTGTCATAGATATTCCCTTGATCTGATTACCTGATGTACATTTGTCATGGATGAGTTATTCCTTATCTCTTATCTTGGTTCAACCCTTGACCCTTTTAACTCATCCATTCCATTATTATCCTGGCTTATTTGTTCTTCCTGACTTAGCCTCTGATCTCAGATTACTTTCCATTCTTCTGGCTAAGTCAGCACTTCTTTGATATTCCACTGTATTCTTAGACATTCTGATGACTCATTACTATAACTCATCATCAGTTCCCTTTACCCCGTTCCCTTTCTTGTATTACACAGCCATCCCCCTTGATCACTACTTATAGTGGCTCTCTCTGTACAGTAGATCCCCATCTTAGACCTCCCTTTCTACTTCCCCTTCATAATTTCCTTCCCTGCCATAATTCCCTTGATCCCTTGTTATGACTTCTTGACATTCCTGTACTCCCCACACCAATGAATCCATTATTCTCTTTTATCATCATCGCCTGCTAGTCTCGGGCATCCAATCGATCCTTCCATCTGAATTGCCACCCTTCGGCAACCTCCCTCAGTCACTACCACTCCTTATCGCTTGACTGAAGTTTCTCTACTCTGATTATTGGTGATGTTCCTCCATTATATCTTCTATTGTCTCATCACCAATCCTATTACCTGTTGATGGCTCTCTTTTCATCCTGATTCCCTATCGCCTTAGCCATCTCCTTTACCAGTACTATGGCAGTACCCTCTGCCTTATCAGATCTATGGCGATATCTATTACTGTCCTTTGACTCCTGGCGATCACTCGTATTTGTCTTCACTTCTATAGAGCTATCTGTCACATCTGCTACTGGAACTTACTTTGCCCTCACTTCATCTTGAGCCCCCCAAGGCTTTAGAAGGGCTACACTTGGACCTACCTGGTTCAAGCATAACAATTTCCCTTCTTTTAATTTATTTTCTTCTTGATCAGGATATATTCAATCTTACATTCACAGTTACATCAGTTACCAAACCACCCTTTCTTCTCGACACAGCATACATCCAGTTTAGTATTGTTACAGAATGATAGAGATGGCCTCTGACACCCTACCCAGAGAAACTGGACTGCCTGAATATTCATTTTTTGGGGAATATGACTGGTGAAAAGAATTCATTGGACAGCATGACATGGGGAAGTTCCTTGTCGATGTGGAACTACTCCCCTGAGCCTGATAAAGACCAGGAGAACATCCCCCCATCAGAGGTATGGTTTGACTAGGACTGGAGAGATGAAATAGACTTCTTCGAGTGACAGGAATGCTTATTCCCTTTCTTCTGATTACTCACTTTCTCTTTGTTTGTTGTAGATTTCCCCAGCCTTGTCAGTAGCTCCCCCTACCCTTCCCTACTCCACATAGCATATACCCTGGGAGAGCTTTATTTCCTTTTTCACTGTAATCTATGATAGATGAGTCTTCTTTTATTTAGAGTTACAAACCTACATTAAGGTTCAGATCTGAATTAATGGGGAACCTTTGTGCATAGCTTTCCTCTTTTTATTTGGGCTATGTGCATAGCCTTTTTCATTTATCAAGGATGCTTTTCCAGCTGACCTGTCCACTTCGGGACAAGGTTTAATTCCCTTCTTTATGGAAGGGAATTCCCATCACTACTATATTTAGTATATAAGCACCTGTACTGTAAGGGGATAGTTCCCCAGTTAGATTCTACACAATCCTATGTGGAGCTAGCTGTATCTTAAAGCAGTGGACAGTTTACCATTTCTCAAGAGAGTTCTAGTATGACAGGTTCTAGCTGTCATGCATCATGTGGACTATCCATGGAGGGTGACCCCTTTTCCTTCTGAAGGGGACAGGCCATAGCTCAATGTCAATATTGTTATGCTGGATAAGCATGATACCTAGTCTGATCCTTTATTGCAGCATATACTCAATAGTAGCATGAAAACTAATAGAAATTCTGAGGATAAAATCGCTGCAGTGACTCTTTCACACTGAGGAAACTAGACACCACACTTGTGATTGCATAGATCTAGCTGGGGCTATAAGTATATATGGCTACCATATTTATAGGGAAGAACCAATGGGTGCAAGACTGCTACCACACTTAGTAACTCTGGATATAGGAAGAGGCACTACAGGATTGAGATCCATAAGTGCTACACCTCACATAAGGCAAGAAAATGAGGTAGTCCATAAGTATGGTAAATGAAAAAGGGGCATTGATGCCCAACACACCAGATAAAGAGAAGGAGAGATAAGACAGTGAGGCTTCCATTAGGATAGCTGAAGTAGTGGTACATCAACAGAGAGGTTATTGATAGAAGATCTGAAGTAGTGGTACATTAACAGAGAGGTTATTGATAGAAGATCTGAAGTAGATCAACAACCTAAAGCATCTCCAATACTGAGGTGGAAGTGTGAAATCAGCTTTTGGATATCCAAAGAATAAAATAAGGGTCCCTCAAATAACTTTCCACCCAACTAGTCTATCCACTTGTCAGTGACTGGCCAGGTAGGCTCTTCTTCCAAGGGAGGATCAAACTTGTCTATGTCATAGCTGTTTTCCATCCAAAGCCAACATGTAGTATAAAAACAGTTCTTCCTGTAACCAAGGTAGTTCCAATTGAGGATCATAACAAATATCACTACCATCACATATGGAGGGAACCCAGATGGATGACATCAATTCTGGGGAGAAGAGGCAGAGGAGGCTACCTGGGGAGAAGAACCTCAAGGAGACTTCATCCCTGAATGGTGGAATATTCAAGCACCACCAATCTACTTAGAGGAGACTACACTCATGCCAGAGTGGCCCATGAATCCCACATGGATATGATCACATTCATGCCCCCTTATCAGACTGGTACAAACTTTATCCCTTATCATTTGAACTATAGTTTCTTTTTGATTGCATTCTTATACTGGTGCGATCACTACCTCCCTCCATCTATGCTTATCTCTGTAACCCTTTACTCTATGGACAGTCTTCCCTTCTACCTATGACTACCTGTTATGGTCATAGTAGTTTTCCTTTCCCCTATAAATATGACTGCCATATACAGTAGTTTCCCTAACTATATCTACATTTAATCTACATGGTATTTGGTTCAACAGTTACCCCTGAAGCAAAGGTCACCACAAGACTTACCCAAACCATCCCAGACTTCTATCAGTGTCCTGTCTACTGCTAAGTGACAGCTAGAATGCTAGAGATCAATTGTGTCTTAGATCTATACCTGTCATATCTATACCTCCAGTCCCCTTCCAGGTCTACTCTGACCATCTCTGGTCTCCATATCCTGTCACCCTATTATGCACCTCACCATTTCTGTACAGACTCATGGACTTTCCATGATCATGCTTGCAGCACAGCTCCAGCTATAGTAGTGCCAGGTATTGTCACTTAGGCTTTTCCTTTATAGTTTAGTTCCTCGCTTATTCTTATGCTGTTCCAGAGCCCCTTGGCTCTGGGATATTGCTACAGAACAATGGGTAAGGCCTCCTACTCCGTACCCAGAGGAGTTGGATGCCCCATCTTTTTCTTTTTCTTTAGGACAGCTGATGGACTTAGAGGCAGACTTCTCTAGTGGACTCGCCTGGGGCAACTCCCTGGACATGTGGAATGCATCTCCTTCTCTTCC
Source organism: Austroboletus festivus (assembly GCA_038088875.1). NCBI lineage: Eukaryota > Fungi > Basidiomycota > Agaricomycetes > Boletales > Boletaceae > Austroboletus > Austroboletus festivus. The sequence continues at coordinate 6,258 of JBBPJU010000001.1, read as the reverse complement.
AGAGAATCAAGAGAATATTCCCCCAGGGAACCCGAACTGGTATGCATGGGATGCCAAAGAGCTAGCGGAGTTCCTGCTCCGAGCGGACAGACCTTTTCCTTTCCTCTAAATTCCTTTTTGTTATCTCCTTTACTTGGTTTCCTTTTTTAACTTCTGGAAGGGGGCTTACTGATACGGAACGCAGTATGTGGAGCCCGAGGCGCTTAGCGATCAGATGATCGATGTAGCCTAGACAAGGGCTACGACGGATAAATCCTGCAAGAATGTTGGCTCTGGCGCGGGTCCCGAATACGTAGATGATGTGACGATGATTAAGGCAATGCCTTAGTAGAACTCTCTCGATGAGCGAAGAACCTTCCTCGCTCAAAGGTACAGCCGACTCCATGTTGGATTGCATAGAATCTAACTAGTGAAACTCTAAGTTACATGGGCGCTATTTATACGTAAAGGAAATAAGGTGAGAACTTATTCCCTGCGGGGGTTTCGGAATATTACCTGCCATAACAGAGGCAGGGAATGGAAGAGCGTCCGTAAAAAGGAAAATGAGAATGAAACGTAAATACTGCAATTGATGGCATGCACTGCCTATGGAAGAAGGAAGGGCAGTGCATGGGAATCTTCCCACGGATGTGGGAGAAACTCCTAAAGGATCTAAAAGGATATACGAGATCTATCGGTGATAAGGGAAATAATACCTAGACCGGCGGATGCTGTGTGGAGCGGGAAGGGTGGTTAGGTAACTGACAGTAACTGTGGAATAGATCGAGGATATCCGAAAAAGATCAACGAAATAAATAAAAGGAAAAGAAGAACTTATTCGGAATTAAAAGGGAATAAGTTCTCACGTCTCCTAACGTACTCGTACAACTTCTGGGCATCCCAGGTAAACCACTCCTCGTCCCCGGGGGGAACGTTCTCCTGGTTGTCTGGCAGCGGAGGTGAGGCTGACCAGACATCTAATGAATCTCCCCAAGCTAAGGAGCTTGAGAAGTCATCCTGCATCTCTGTGAAATGTCCTGAGGAAAAAGAAAAAGACGGCGCATCTAGCGTGTCCGGGTACGGGGTAGGAGACCGCCTCCATCGTTCCGTAACACTTACCCCTTTTCTCTGTTAGGATATATTCATTCATTCTCATGTTACAGCAAGTTACCACATCACCCATACCTTCTCCACACAGCAGCCAGATGTGGTATTATCCCTTCTTCTCTCCACCGAACTCATATATCTGTTTAGAGATTAGGTTTGGAGCTTCTTCTCAATTAGGAGAAGTTCCCATGCACTGCCCTTCCTCTTTCATCCATAGGCAGTGCATGATCCTTGAACTTTGTTCCCTTAACAGACGCTCTCCATTCTTCATTCCCATCTGGGAGTGAACCTTACTTCTAGTTAGGAAACCTTCCCTTATAGAAGTATGTTCCCATCTATCCCCCATATAGTATATAAGTGCCTTTGTATTATAGTTAGCTCTCTAGCTAAATTCTACACAACCTTACGTAAAGTTTACACTGCACCTTGGAAAGGTGGACAGTTTACCTTTCCTTGAGAGAGTTCTAATCAGGCAAATCCTGAACTATTGCCTCATTATCTTCCACGAGGCTGTTGCCGCTAGGGAGTCGGTACTAGCAGTGTGCCTAAGGTTTGGTCCTAGCCTAGGTACCTTTGATCAGCTTATCTCTTAAAAGCTCAGACTTCACATCCTGTATTCCATATCAAAAGAATTTAGCTCTTCTTCCAATTCCCCTGTTTCTACAGGTCAGGACACTATCTGTTATGCACCATGTGGACTACCTGTGGAGAGCCACCCCTTTTCCTCACGAAGGGGATCACCCATGGCTAAACGCCAACATCTCTACAGCTGCCTATGGAGGGAATCTGGACATGAGGCATCAGTTCTGGAATGGAGAAGCAGAGGGAGCGACCTGGGGAGAGGAACCACTGGGGGATGCTGTTTCAGGATGGTGGAACATCCAAGCACCACCCCTTCACCTAGAAGAGATGACACCTGTGCCAGAGTGGCCCACCGATCCTGCGTGGATGTGATCACATCCATGCCCTTCTCTGATCTCTTGGTACGAACCTTACTTCTTATCTTCGGACTATAGTTTCTTTTTGATTGCACCCTTATACTGGTGCGATCATTATTTCCTCCACCTATGCTTATCTTTTGTAACCCTTTGCCCTATGGACAGCCCCCATCCTCTTCCTGTGATCGCTTCTTATGGTCATAGTAGTTTCCCTTCCCTTATAAATATCGCTGCCCATGTACAGTAGAACCTTAACTAGATCTACATTTAATCTATGTGGTATTTGGTTCAATGGTCGCCCCTTAAGTGAAGGTCACTGATAAGACTTACCCAAACCATCCCAATCTTCCATCAGTCTACTGTCTACTGTTGAGTGACAGCTTGAACTTGGGAATATCTTTGTGTCTTGGATCTATACTCATAGATCGTGTCACAAAAGATCTAGTTGAACCTTGTTCACTCCTTGTTCTACCAAGAAGAGTCTAGTGGGCCTCAATCCCCACTAGGGAAGAATCGCCAACATTTACTCTGCTACTGATCTCCCATCAGAGGGAGAAGAAAACCAAAATGTTGACAACTCCTACCAAAACCACCCCATCCCCAATTCGTCTCGAAGATTTCGAATCAGAGGAAGCTCTACTACTCCTAGCTGTTACGGAACGATGGAGGCGCTCCCCCACTCCGTACCCGGACGCGCTGGACACGCCGTCTTTTTCTTTTTCTTCAGGACATTTCGCAGGCGTAGAAGATAACTTCTCAAGCTCCTTAGCTTGGGGAGAGTCGTTAGAAGTCTGGTCAGCGTCTCCCCCGCTGCCCGACAATCAGGAGAACGTTCCCCCCGGGGACAAGGAATGGTTCACTTGGGACGCCCAAGAGCTGTACGATTATATACGGCGTCATGAGAACCTCTTCCCGTTTAATTCCGAATAATTCTCTACTTTTATTTATTTTCATTGATCTTTCTAGGATATACTCGTTCTATTCCACAGCTACCGTTAGTTACCTAACCACCCTTCCCGCTCCACACAGCATCCGCCGGTTTAGGTATTATCTCCCCTTCTACCCGATAGATCTCGTATATCCCCTTTAGATCCGTTAGGAGGTTCTCTCACATTCGTGAGAGGATTCCCATGCACTGCCCTTCCCCTTTTCCATAGGCAGTGCATGCCGTCAATTACGGTATTCATTTCTCTCTCTCAAGCCAGACGCTCTTCCATTCCCTACTTCTATTATAGTAGGTAGTATTTCCGAAACCCCCCGCGGGGAATAGTTTCCCATCCTATTCCCCTTACGTATAAATAGCGCCCATGTAACTTAGAGTTTCGCTAGTTAGATTCTACGCAATCCAATGTGGAGTCGGCTGCACCTTTGAGTGAAGAAGGTTCTTCATTCATCGAGAGAGTTCTCCTGAGGCATTGCCTTAATCATCGCTATCTCGTCTACACCTTCGGGACCCGCGCCAGAGCCAACGTACTTGCCGGCTTCATCCGCCGTTGCCCTCGCCTAGGATACGTCGATCACTTGATCGCCAGGCGCCTCGGGCTTCACGTACTGCGTTCCGTATCACTAGCCATCATCTCAACCCCAGACCCCATTCAACCAGAACCTATCATCACCCTTCTGAGAGCCTACCCATACCTCTGGCCCTTAACACAGAAACTGTTGCAGCCAACAGGAATCCAACTCCTGTCCCACCTAATACAGCTACATCACAACCAACAGATGCAGAACTAGCCCTGGACATCGATCCACCCCCATCCACAAGAAGGGAACGAATCAAAATATCAGAAAAGAGGGCTGGATTACCAACAGATTTCTCTGAAGAATCCAAAGATGCAACATGGTGGATCATGACCATGAGCAACTACTTCTCCATGAATGACGATATCTATACCTATGACCAAGACAGGATCAATACTGCCTTAAACAAGATGAGCAAAGAAAGAGGAAAGACATTCTCAGAAGCATACTACAATCAGCAAGAGACAGGAATGGTCCCAGACACCAAAGGCTGGAAAGCTTTCAAAGAGAGATTCCTAGCGGCGTTTTCATCCAAGGAGGACCACTTGGACCATAGGAGGAAGTTAGCTGCTCTAAAACAGAAGGACAAAGACTCCTTTCCTATGACAAAAAGGTTGCAGGAATACATGCAGGACTTCCAGCTCTATGCCGGAAAAGCAAAGATGACGGATGATACCGCCCTGATAGAATGGTTTGTCAGAGGCCTCAATCCATTGATTGTGGAAAAAGTCATAGCTGTAAAAGAGCTGGAAACCCTTAAAGATTGGATTGAGACCAGTCATAGACAAATGAGACAGATCGAAAGAGTATGAGACCTGAAAGGGAATTGATACAAAGCAGAAGCACATGACCCTAATGCAATGGATGTTGACGTCATCAAACTATCCCCATTCAATCGTGCTAAACACATAAAGGAAAATCACTGTTTCATTTGTCACAAAGTAGGGTGCTCTACCAGGAACCATCCGCGACCAGGAACATCTTCCCACACTAAGTTCCAGAAGAAGGAACAAACCAAAGAAATCTCCGCTACCCCGATGCAATCGGCTATCGCCAATTACATCAAAGTCCTTGGAGATAAAGATGTAAAAGAAGATGTCATCAAGATCCTCAAAGAGGTGTACGAGGAACCCGTTTACCAAGGAGAAGAGGAGGAGGAAACCATTGCTAAAATAAGCATGGAAGAACTCAGAAACTGAGTAGAATGAGCCAAGGGTTTTTGATTTGGAGAGCTCAAGCAGTGTGTAACTCTCCTAAGACCTGGAATGTACAATCTATAGAATGAAAATCAATCACAATTCCCATTCAAATACTTCCAGGAACCACTGAATTAAAAGTCCTTGTCAACAGTGGAGCAACGAACTGCTTCATCAATGAATCCATAGCTTGGAAACTATGGCTCCCCCTCACAAAACTAAAAATACGGAGAATCGCCATCAATGTGGACAGAACATCTAACACTGGAGGAGACATAACCCACAAAGCCACTCTCGCTATGTCCATCGGAGGAAGGAGGGAAACCAGAGACTACCTAGTAATCAAAAGTGGGAAAACCGACATGATTCTAGGAATGAGTTGGCTAATGCAACACAACCTAATAATCGATTGGGTATATCAAGAACTCAAAGGAGGGAAAAAGAGTGATAACCTGGAAGAACAGCGGTACCTGATCAAATACCTCACCACCAATCTGGCTGAAGAACCAAACAAGGAAGTACTTATCCGATGCTGCACGGATCAGGAAGAAATCCACAAACTCACCATTTTCACGGATATTGCCCGAAAAGAGCAGAAAGAGGAAATAAAACTACCAGAAAAGTTCCAGAAGTATCAACAAGTATTCTCTGAAGAAGCCACCACCACACTTCCCCCTAAGAGAAGTTATGATCACCATATCGACCTCCTCCCATCCTTCACACCCAGACGAGCCAAAAACTACCCTTTAAACCTGGAGCAGACTGAGGCATGCAGGAAGTTCATTGAAGAACATCTCAAGAGCGAAAAGATCCAAACATCCAAATCACCCCAAGCATCTCCTTTCTTCTTTGTTGATAAGAAAGATGGAAAACTCCGACCCTGCCAAGATTATCAGTACCTAAATGAGCATACGATCAAAAATGCTTATCCTCTACCACTCATCGGAGATCTGATTGACAAACTAAGGGGATCTAAGATCTTTACCAAAATGAATGTATGGTGGGGATACAATAATGTCCGAATAGTACCGGAAGACAGATGGAAAGCAGCCTTCATCACCCCCCTAGGGCTATTCGAACCCACAGTAATGTTCTTTGGACTTTGTAACTCCCCTGCCACCTTCCAGGCACTAATGGATGATATCTTTGCCAACTATCTAGTGGAGGGATGGCTCATTATATACATGGATGACCTTTTTATCCACTCTCTGGACCAAAGAACTCATGACAAAAGGACAAAAAGGATACTGGAAAGGATGATGGAACATAAACTCTACCTCAAACTGGAAAAATGCTCCTTTGATATGAAAAGCACCAAGTACCTGGGAATGGTTATTTCCGAAGGACAAATAGAGATGGACCCCACCAAACTTAAAGCTATCAAAGAATGGAACCCCCCCTCTACTGTAAAAGGAGTATGCTCCTTCCTAGGATTCTGTAACTTCTATCGGAAGTTCATTAATGGATTCTCTACCAAAGCTAGACCGCTCATCGAACTAACAAAAAAGGAAAAGAAA